>JAULUF010000023.1:13500000-13632500 GCA_031834385.1 Semotilus atromaculatus | reverse complement strand
AAATTAGGCTTATACATTGCATGACTTTTTAAAATAAATACATCTATGTTAAAACTTAATTAATTTCATTTATTGTAAGTACATTTATGAATTTCATAAAGATTTGTAGGTCTCTGAAATTGTCTTTAGTGAAGCTGTCCTTACTTTGTCTAAATTATTTGTGTGCTAGAACCGCACATTACATTCAAACACTAATGAGATCACGTTGAAATTCCATATGCACAATGTATCAGTATGCATAACAAAGAATAAAGGCCACAGTCTTTAATTAGCGTTTTAGTGTGTTTGGACTTGCACACTTAATTATAAGTCGGTAATTAGGGATTATACCTTGGCTCAACTTTTTCTTGCTGAAAGAAACTCAGGAAGGAAAGCAGATAAAAACGGAGAGTTGAGGTTTTCTGTCCTCCTTTCATCACATTATTAGGCCTGCGAACCTGATCATTATATCGGCTCACGAATTCCTGACTACCCATATATCCATGAATATGACCAACCAAGGGTTTGTTCATGTATGTATAGTTGTATGTCAATCAAATCAAACAAGCTTGTGTTTTTGATTGCTCACTTTTACAGCATTGTACACAATCCATGCGTGAACAGCATGATGATGGGTGAAGGAATAGTGGCTGAATACACCATTACCGGGAGTCATAGTCTTTGTGAACTACAGTCTTAGAAACGTTCATATATACTACTGTGACATTATTCCGCTTCAAACCACAGGCTTTACTCTTTATTTATTTATTTGTTTAGCTATTTGTATATTTGACCATTTAAGGCACACTATAGGAGCACTATAGATATAATCTTTTGCTCCTTTTGGTCCTGTTGCAAAAGCGCTTTTCATGTAGAAGAAAAACTACTTGTCGTTCTCCTTGGATACACCACTATACAGTTATCCGCCCCCCTCCGTCTCATCCCACTGGTGGAAAATGAGTCTGTGGGCAAGTTAGGGCATGTGGGCCTGTTCCTCTGTGTGTGCGCGTGTGTGTGTTAGTGTTTGTGTGTGTGTGATCCCTTACACCTGCCTGTGCACGTCGACCGGAAGCCCACAGAGATAAGGCATGATGCTTTCCCCACACTGCCCATGTGTAACAGTGTTCAGAACACCCACCACGCTTCAAAGAATGCTAAAAATGCTTGAAAGTAAAGCAACCGAGGCAACACACTTTCTAACCCTGGATCTAAATCCGACACCCTCCCCAATCTGGATCGCACTCACACACACACACACACACACACACACACACTTTTGGTCTGCTTTTTGATGCGCACACATACAGCAACACCCATAAACACCCATGCCCACAACCCGCACACACTCACACATGGCACCGGCCCTGGGGGAAACAACAGCCGCCTGGGCGAAAATAAAACTCTTCACTTGGTTAGAATTAAATCAAAGCGATGCAAATCAAATGGCCAATTAAAGCCACAAACACGTTTCCTGGGAGATGAAATGCTGACGCCTAATTGGTCCGATAAAAGGGGCAATACATCTAAGAAGACAGACCTGAGAAGGATGTTTTGGAAACGCAGCAATGAGAAGAGAGGGAAGTCTGTGTGTGTGTGTGCGTGTGTGTGTTTGTGTTGGGAGATTCGCTGAACATAAGTTAGACTGTCAACTATGTGGGCCGTAAGTGCCTCGTTTTCTTTGTAATTTAGAGTGAGCACTTTGCTAAGCGAAAAGCAGAGCTTGAGGTGGAAAGTCTTTTTTTGAAGTTCAACAACACAGTTATTCTTCAGACTTCTCACAACAGAGGAGGGATTTTGAAGGCGTTTTTGCTGGAAAAACAGCTAGGAAGAAAGCAAATTCAAGCTGGGGCTGGGGCTTCAGTCGCACGACACGGTCAGACAACTCCCGCTGAGATGTCACAGTTGCAGTGTGTGTTTGTGTGGTTGCTGACAAGTGAAACAGCTTTTGAGGAGATACAAATTCACAGTATTTCACACAAAGTGGACATGTCTGATGATCAAATAACCAAACAAGGAAATGTCAAAGTAAATTTTGAAATTTACACTGATTTTGGTTCAGAATTTCAACTTCAACTTCAAACCTTAGCTGTTTTACTTGATCAACCTTGTGAAACAGAAGTGTGCTTTCTATATTGAATATGCACTTCAAATCTTAAAAGTATATTTTTCAAAAACGACTTGCAGATTATATTAAGGAAAAAAAAAACTTAAAGAGAGGACACTTTCATGTATCTTAACACTCTTTGAAAGTGCACTTTGCAATAATGTCGTCAAATTAAACGATTTGCTTTAAAGAACATTTTAAATCATTATGTTTTATAATCTTTTGTCGTGCTTTAAAGAAGTAAAGTGTTGACTGACATACTAAAGCACATGTAAAGTACTTAATTGATTATAATTGCGACTGTAGTTTATTATGCAATACTACTTTTATGTAATAAATTGCAACTTCCTCTTTACAAATGTGTATTTTAAAATGCATTTATATACATGACTTACTATTTTCAATAGAAGTGACTTCAAAGTATATTTTAGTTTACCTTAAATGATGATTGTCAGTGCATTTATCAGTAAACTTTAATTATATTTCAAAGACAATAGAAGTAATTATGAAATCTTAGTCCTATGGGTCAAAAAGCATTCTAACGTTCAGGTAATTGCTTTTAATTTGATTATAATCAAATTATAAATTTAATTTAATATAAATTATAATGCATTTTCATTTAATGGCAATTAACATGCAATTAGGTATCTAAAAATGACTGTTAGCTTCCTATTCCCTATTATGTTCTCTTCCTTTTTTTTTTATTTTTATGTTGGGTTTTCATGTTTTATGGGGACTTTCCATAGACATAATGATTTTTATACTGTAAAAACTGTATATTCTATCCCCCTACACTAACCCTATACCTACCCATCTCAGAAAACTTTCTTCATTTTTACATAAAAAAAAACAAAAAAACATCACTTAGTATAAATTATAAGCTGTTTCCATCATGGGGACCAAATAATGTCCCCACAAGGACAAGGATTTCAGATATTGCCATCTTTGTGGGGACATTTTGCACACAATTGTTTATTGCTGCTAAATGGATTTTTTTCTTTTTCTCCAGTGTTGTGTATTTCCAGAGGCAGCACTACAAACTGTCTTTTCTATTCTAAGCTTCTTAGGTTAGTGATACTAACCTTTTTAGCCTTTTGTAGCATCAGATTCAGTCTCCATCAGGCCACTATCCCTGACCTGATCTCAGTTTATATCGCCATTCCTTAAAATACAGTGGTTGTGGCAGCTTTAGTGTTTCATAAGAAAACATGGCAGCTTTCTCCCTCTGTGCGCTGTGAGCCATCAGTTATATTCAGATCTGATAAAGCGTACAGTATGATATTCCTCATAACATTTGTTTGAGCTGCAGGCTAGTGGTTAGACGCGTTGAGCTGTGATTTTCGTGTGAGAAATGTGGGTTCGAATCTGAATCCGAGACTAGTATATTTAATATTTATATTTTTTATATTAGTCTGTATACCTCAATCAATAGTTATGGACCATGATTATGCTTTGCCTGCACGTTCTGCTGGTGGAGCCAGCTCTGTGAAGCGCAAACGTACGGGTGATAATGTGATTTATGTTTTAAAATAAAAGCTGTTCTTTTGGTTTCCACAAAAATATTAAGCAGCACAACATTGAAAATAAGAATAAATGTTTCTTGAGCTGCAAATTAGCATATTAGAATGATTTGTGAAGGTGACACTGAAGAGTAATGATGCTGTAAATTCAGCTTTGACATCCTAGTAATCCAAATGGAAAAGTCATTTTAAATTGTAATAATATTTCAAAATATTACTGTTTTTACTGTAATGTAAATGCAGCCTTGGTGAGCATAAGCAACTTCTTTCGAAAACATTTTTTTAAAATCGTACCAACCCAAACTTTTAAACTGTTTGACGTGCATTTTCACATGAAAATGTATTTTTGAGCAATGCAAATTTCCAAATGAAGTGCTCTTTAAAGGTGCTCTATGTAACTTTTCTACTAAAATGAATCCTTTTTTTATTGCCTGTGTGTGAAGGGGTTGTAATCACACATTACAATGAACCACTTGTCAGGTTTTGCTATTACCTCTGAAGGCCAGTATTCCTATTTTTATGTGAAGGCTCCGGGTCGGATTTCCCACGAAATCCATCGGATGTGACGTGCATGCGCGCGCCCGAGCCTCTCTCCTTTATATACAGTCTATTGTAGACAGTCAGGGAGTTACGTCCGGTCAAAGGCGCACATGTTTCGGCTTATATCTCGGTCAATCTTTGATCAATATTCCCAAGACTCAAATCGTTCGTAGTGCTGGACGGGGCCTTTCGAACGAGCCCACCCCTGAGGTCCAACTCGCCCGGGTCCCCGAGTTATAGCCGTTCGATATCGGAGGTCCCAGCGAACGGCGATCAGGTAGGGACTCCTCTCCCGAATTTGAGCTCTTTGGGTCTTCGCGTTACAGAGATACGAGCGGTTCTCTTCTGAGATCGTGGCGTCACCGGTATCCACCATTTTGCACCGCGCCCGATGGTTTTCGGCTAATATCTCTGCGAAAACACCACCAAAAATTATTAAACTTATATAGTTCTTTTCAGCTCGACTGTAATAGACGGTGTTGTTTATGAGTTCGAGCATGAGCGCTCTTGTAAAAAAGACTGCAATCTGAAACTTCACCTCTAGAGGCCGCTTTAACCGATGAAAATTATACTGTAACATTTTGAAAACAGTCCGGACAGTATTTCTCCAGGACCAGGGTAGGACATTAACGTTTGTAGACTCATCTTACATTAGCTAACACTATTGATAAGTTAGCAAGTTAATGTTTTGTTAGCTAACGTTACCTCGCGGCAATTTCATGAATAGCCGTAACTAAACGTAACAAGAATAGAGATATAAATAACAATACATTATCTCGTCAGTGAACATGTTTTCTGCTGGAGATGCTAGATGGCTGGTTGTCATCGACAACGACAACAACTCCCATGAGCCCACGCTCTTTCCCATAGTCATCAAAGTACGTGTTTTGTTATTATTTTGATTGAGTGACCCCTGGTGGCCAAAAATCACATACTGTACTTTTAAGTTATTTGTCTACTTTCTCTCCCAGTGACATGGTGAAAAATATACAATATACAGACAACTGTATATATTTACAGTATAACAGATACTTGAGACATAATAATCAAGTTCCAAACGGATGTTCAGGAGGAGCATGTTCATCTAATTCTGCTAATCATGCCACGAAGGATACATACACAGCTGCTTATCGCACTCCTTTGATAATTATTCTGGCATCTCTCCACCACCCAGACTCCACCTTAATTTGTATAATTAAATACGTCTGGGAGGTGGGGGTGGACTCAAGCCCCTTCATTGTGGACAGCAAATCCTTCATCACACTCAAGGATATGATGAACATTTGAACTCATGAAATTGATGTTTACAATATCCTGGTCTTTAAAGAGAGGTGCCTATATTTTCAGGTGTCTTTATGCTGGTTTATGCTGGTCATTATAACTCTGGATTGGGTTTTATTAAAGTGCAGAGTGATTTAATGTCTGCATTCGTCTGAATATTTTATAGCCTAAAACGACAGATGGAGAAAAAAAAAAAACAGTAGCAGAGGGAATGGAGAGCTGAAAACTGCATTGAAACTGTAGCTTGTCAAGTTATGCTTTTGGAAAAGTAGTTCGATACTCTACAATACCTTTTTTATAAATTTTTTTCATTTTTCATTTAATTTAATTTGTATCGAAACAATGAGCACCAGCATTTGCCAAATTTAGTTGCACTAAATTACATGGATAAAGCTAGAAAACATTTATATTAAAAACATAGTGACCAACAGTGACATTTAGCAAAATATTATTTTATCTTTACAAAATATATATATAAAAAAAATGATTAGGTACTTTTATATATGGCTAGAAAATGTAAAAAAAAATGCCAAACAGTCATCTGCGCATGGACACAAATGAATCAATTCCATAAAAATAAAAATTAAAAATTAAAAAAACATAATTTATATAATTTAAGACATTTAACAAAATATTGTTTGATAAATTATTGCTATAAATATTATAATTTAATATTGTGCATGACAAATGAAAATACTGCATTGACACAAATGTGAATCATTTTATTGAACTGATGCATAAATAAATAGTTCAGGTGAACCAGTTCACTAAAATGAGTCTCCCAAATGCTTCATTTGAGACACATAGAAAGAAGATATTTATCCAACAATGTTTGATTAGTACCTCAATTTGTTTAGTGTTTTGTACATTAAATCACTACTTGTTGGAAAAATTCACTTGTATCTCCAAGCAGTTTTGAAAACAGCAGAAATACTGTCAATCTGAAAAAAAATGGATCTAAACTCTGCAGTCCTGCTACTTTTAGTCCGACACTAGATGTTAATTATGCCTTGGTCACAGAAAGGGCCTATTCTCACAGTGGACGTCATGAGATGAACCTAGATGATGAAGGCTTCACAGAGATGAGCGATTGCGTCTGAGAGGAACTGAGAATGGGGGGCGGACTGAATGAGTGTAGTGTGCAGTGTTAATAACACCCCTCTGTGTCACACGCATACACACACTGAGGTTATTGTCACAGCAACCACAGTATGTCGTGAGACATTCGGTTTAAATTTATGTGTGTCACAGGGGTGTGTTCACTGTCTGGGCCACTGAGTAGGTGTGTGCGAATTTATTGTTTCGCGTGCAGAGACTGTCCAAATCGCATGATTTCGGATTTTTCATCTCGCCACGTGTCATCTCAGTGACAGGTTTCTGACAGGAAATTGTGTGTGCATTTGTTATAGGGCAAAACTGCATGTAGCATAACTGATTAAAAATGTTGTATATAGCATGAGCTCATCTTCTTGTGAAAATAACTCACCCGGCACGGGACATACTTATACAGCTCATTACACACATTGTAAGACATCCTTGTTCACTTCATTGTGTATTTTTCTGCGTCTTTAACAGAACTGCTTTGTTTGGTTGCTGGTCAGTATAAAATGGACAATAGGGGACGGTGTGTGTGCATGTGTGTGTGGGTGTATCTTTTCGTCACAAGTGGGTATTCATTAAAATTCAGTGTCTCAATATATATACCCAGACACACATGTGAAATTCACAACACACACACACACACACACACACACACAAGGCAAAGCTGGAGCTGAAGCATCCTGTTTACTACGTAAAGCACAATGGACACTTTTATGTGGAAGTCTGAGACGATGATGAGGGGAAAGCCATAAATATCACCTCCACATACATACAGTGCTTGCTAACATCGGGACACCCTCATTAAGGAAGCCTTGTTTTCAGAGAAACAAACCAGGAAGACACAGAGACGTCTGTCAGACATGCACCTAATCATTATCTTTTATTCAGTCAAAGCCCAATCACGTATGGATTAGTTTGCCCTCCCCTCAAGAGCTTAATCCGTCCCAAACGCTGTGTGGTTGGTTAAACAGCTTTGCTTCAGACGATGCTCTTTGGTTCCTCTAGGAATTATGTGCTTACACTTGTTTGACTTTGACTCAGCTGTGGCAATTTGACTGGAGTCAGATGTCTGACTTCATTAAACTAATTATAATAATGAAAACTCACTGCAAGGTCAAGGAATATGATTATTATTATTTATCACTAATTAAAGTACTTGAAAGAAGTCTGCATTTATTTGATTAAATATAGTAAAAACAGTCATATTGTGAAATATTTAAAACAGCTGTTTTACATTTCATATTTAAAATATAATTTATTCATGTGATGTCAAAGCTGAATTTTAAGCATTATTACTCCAGTCTTCTGAAATCATTCCAATATGCTGATTTGGTCCTCAATATGTTTAATATTTAGAAACCATGATTTGTTTTCAGGATTCTTTAGTGAATGGAAATTTCAAAAGAAATAGACATCTTCCATAGATGTTTTTTTTTTTTTTTCACCTTTGATTAATTAAATGCTTTCTTGCTGAATAAAAGTATTACTTTCTTTTAAAAAAAAAAACTCTAGCAAAATTTTAAATACATTTATTTTATTAAGCATACTACAAATCATGAACATATTTACTGACATATCGCTTGATACTTACTGATATAAATATTATAATATAGTATAAACTTTATGTGGATGACTTCTTTATTGCACAATGCATATTTCTTAATATTAAGCCGAAAATGTTATCAATAAGTAAGGAAGGTATGATCTCTGTATAATATCAAGATATTTAAAGTGCACCTAAAGTATACTTGCAATAGTTCCATTTTAGCACAATCAAATATATAAAGTATATATTTATTTAAACCTCAGCACTATTTATGTTAAGTGCATTAAGTTAAAAAATAGTTGTTCCAATTTAGGAGACTTGAAGTATACCAATTTAGTTGACCAAAAGTACAATTGCAGTTTGCATATATGTAAATGTATATTTAGCATTACAAAATTAAAATTTGAGTATATTTATTTTTTACTAGGGCCATTTTATCCTTTATAATAATAATTTAATTTTCAAATAAACAACAACATTATACGAATATTATAATTATTTAGATATTGGTCAACTTTCAAATGATTACAAATAATTTGTAAATCGCTGTCAGTGTGAATGCCCCTTACTCAAGTGAGTATGCCAATATTATGCTGACATCATGGCAGATTTTGAAACTCTTTAATTAATAGTCAGCCAAAAGGATCCAAGATTTTGAATTCTGCTCATGTAATTTCTCAGTACCTATCCTCTATTCTGCTTCTCATCATTTCTTGTCCACTCTGTCAATAAAAATGTCACAAATAAGATTTTAAAAGGTATAAAACTTGCACGAATCAAAATATATTGCAGACCTATGTATATGTATATGGGCTATAATTACCCACAATTAAAGTGATGACTGTGATGATCAAAAAAACTGATGTCATTCCATTCACAGCATGCTTGAGAAACTGACAGTGCTTAATTTCGGCCACTAAGCGGCACTAGTGCCCGTCTTCCTCTTTGACTTTGTGTTGCAGTCAGTCGATGACCCCTCTGCAACAGTTAATGTGCGCTAATCCACGCTTCTATATCTCTGTGTGTTTGTGTGTGCGTGCATACTAGCGCAACCACTTCTTACCCCTGTTTGCTCTCTGCTCTTCTCACGACACTCTCCACCTCTCTCTTTCTCTTTATCTCTCTCCCTCCTCGTCTCTCTCTCTCTCTCTCTCTCTCTCTCTCTCTGCAGTGCCTCTTTCACTGCATGGTGATTATTATTCCTCACACAGACTCAGTGCTGATACTCAGATACTGCTGAGCAGCCCTGTAAATCACCTGGAGCCGAAAGAGAGGAAGAAAGAGAAAGAGAGAGAGGATGAGAGATATACAGAGAGAGATGAGAGAATTCTATGTGGGCTGAATGAACCAAAGAGGTTCAAACGGCAAGGGAATTGCGGGAAGAAAAAGGGATGAGAGTTATGGATAAAGAGGAGAAACAAGGGAAAGGGAAGAGAGCAGAAAGAATGAGTGAGTGAGAGGGGAGCGTGAGTGTAAAATGCTGCAGTCAGAGCGAGCCGTGGCGCAGGATGATCATCGGGAGTATCTGTCAAGCTATTGCAGAACACACACGCATCTCCGTGACCTTTATTCCGCCGCAGAAACGGGAGTCCTGCGCACACACTCGCTTATCCTTCTCATGTCATTGAGCAGGAGACGTACAGGAAATTGTAAATGATGTGTGTGTCTGTCCGTCTATCTCCGTCCTACACAAACTTACGCTTGTCAGTTTGCCACCTGCTTGTATTAATAACTGTCAGTGTTTGCTGCGGTTACACACACGCGGGTGAAATTGTTTTCCACGGGACAAGCATATGGGTGAATGGTAAACTAAAGCAAACAAACAACGACAAAGTGTCTCTGTGTGTGTGAAATTTTACATCCTACTTTAATGCCTTAAGTCCCACATTTGTAAATGCTTGTATTGCTGGCTTTTGGGCAGATGCTGCTATTTCATAAAACTTAAATGCTCAGAGGTTGCTCTTTCTTAGCTCAGGACAAAAGGAAATTCTGTAAAAAAAAAAACAATATCTCAATATCTTGTTGTTCTAATCTAAAGCAATATGACTTTCTTCTGTTCACTGAACAGAAAATTTGGAATTTTCAGACAATGTTTTTGTTCCTTGCACAATACTATGTTATGACCCCCAAACACATTTACCATAGTGCAAGGTTTTATAAACTAATATATTTCCACATTGCCTCACATAATCATCTCCATATGTATGGATTTTCTGATGTGGTAAACTTGCTTGATATCTCACCTGATACAGAACTGCACTTGCAAAGCAGACACTCCGGTCCAAATTCTTGAAACATGAGTCACAATAAAAGAGCCCAATGACTTGTAGAGGCAAAAATGGCATGGTTGCTTCTGCAGATGTCTTAATAATTTCATGTTTGCTTTTGTGCACTGTCAGATAAGTTTAGTGTAGGGTTTAGTGTAGATGGTATGTTATCTTCAAACACAATTAACATTTTAGGGCCAATCGCTGGACATATTTCCAATAATATGCTCCTAACCCACACTTGAATGCAATTGGCTCATTCAGTAGTCGGTCTTTGAGGGGAGGTAAAGCGGCCATGTGATCCATAAAGGAGAGTCTTCTTTGAATAAAGTGAGTCAGTACATGTAAGTGAACGAGAATGATTCATTCACTAAACAAAGTTCCTTCAAAAACACCACTGAACACAACACAAAGTTAACATGCATCATATCATTGGTTCTCTTTGAATATTACAGAGATGTATTTTTTGGTTGAACTATCCAAAATGCAGGTCTCAATCTTTTAAGAGTTTGATTTCAAAATGTTTGAGTTTGCATTGAAATCCTTGGTTTTTGAGTAGAGACTTTGAACTGACTTTAAATCTGAGCACATTCTGAGATATTGTTGAGAACTTTTGCTCTCTAGGAGAAACAGAGATTGTAGAGAGAATACATTTGTGACTTTTCTACAAATTGGGAACAGAATAGACTAGAGCAGAATATTAATGATAGAGAAAAATTATAATAATTTACAGAATAAGCGGAATCATTAACAGGACAGTTTGTACACACTAATCGTGAATAAAACTGATTCCACGGTTAATGGCGAAGGATTGAGGGGCTCTTCTGTGCTGTTTGAGTGATGTCACTAATTGAATGTACTTATAGTTGGAACACACTATAGATCCATATCCAAATCAACTCGCCTGAATTATTCATTGTATGCGGCATGCCCTTTCAATATGCAGAGTCATGGAACGCAGAGGAGAGGCTAAGCACTAATTAATCAGGCCTCGTTAATTTCCTTTGAGCCGTCAGGTAAGAGTGTTTCTCTCTAATTATGTTGATGACTGCGGAAAGCAGACACACATACACACACACACTCGTGTCTGATATCTCAAAAACAAGATTGTTAGATGTGCAAGCACACCGGTGTAGATGTGGACACACACACACACGCACACAGGCAGGCAGGCGGTGATGCACACCTGGTTTAACAGACAGTCACATCAGTAAACATACACAGACACAGTTGGATGTCATGCTGGAAAGGGAAAGGAAATGGCCTGTGTCAGATTAAAGGGTTGGTTTTTAATGTTTGCCGTCAAAGTCCATTAATATTCTATCAGCTCTGTTTCTGCTGCTGGTGCACTGACTGGACCCAAGCCAAGACCCAAACACACACACACACACACACACAAACATCCAAAAGCCCAACCTTTGTGACTTTAGCCAGACTCTGCTTTTCACACACATCCACACAGCCAAACCTCTGTGTCTTTAGCCAAACTTTTCTCTCACAAACACAAACAACCACAAAGCCAAAAGCTCAACCTCTGTGACTGACGCGCTCTCAGTTTCTGTCTCCCATGCAAACGTTATGCCATATTGTGACAATATGGCATAGCATGTGTGATACAAATGTAGAAACTCATATTATTATTCTGTAAAACCTCCTTTTTTTCATGGGTAGCAGTTTGACATGATATACAGGTGCAGGTACTTCTAAATTTGCATTTATTAAAGAGCCCAGAGGAACATTTTATTACTTGAATGCTTCTCATTTGTGGCTCAGAAGAGAGTGGAGTTCCACGTTATTCTTCATTCGTGTATACGTTTTGTTTCAGATGTACACTACCATTTAATGAAAAACCAGAGAAGCAGGAGACTTAAGTAACGACTCCATTTATTCACCATTTAAACTCATTTAAGATAAATAACAATGTTAAAAAGATCGAATTATTTGTTTTATCCTTCCTATAAGAGACCTTCACCCACAGGTTTGGAAGGTTTTAATTGAAAGCGTTTCTAAATAGATAATACATAACGACAGTGAGAATCACTCTAAAACTAAAAGCGTAATGATGGCAGTTTAGAACAATGGCTCGTTATTTGTCAAGGAAACCGCGTCAAACCTTGAAACAAACGTTTAGTCACTTTCTCACACTCATTATAGGGCTGATTACACTGTTTCTCAGCCAAATAGGCAACTAATCTTGACTCTGTGGAGCTTTTAGAACAACCTAGCATTACACATGAAACCTCAAAAATGAATTCAGTGGGTAATTTGAAGAAACCCTTCAGGGAATTGTGTGGATATAATGATGCTTTACAATGTTCTGAAATGTTCTTTATGAGCTATGTTCTTTAGCTCCTGGTTTAAGTGCAGATATCGTCCTTAAATATGAACTTATTTAATCTTCATCAAACAAATCAAATGCAGCCATTAGTGTAAATGTGGGTTCGGGTAATCAGTATACAGTGGCACATAAGCCGGCAGTGCTTGGCAATTCAACATAAAATCCGCCGTAATCTGATTGGTTCCACTGTGTCGATAAAACAATGCAGCAAACAGGCTTATATTCCCACCCATGTTATTGAGCCTCTAGACCCACCCTCATACAGTCAACCGTGTACAGTTTTCATAGAAAGCAACTGTTTTCACTGAATTAACATGGATGTGGGCCAACATAATGTACTATAGAGTTTGATTGGAAACGTGGCCTTGACATGCATTCCTGGTCTCAAACAGCACAGCACAGTGCAAGCAACGCTATGGTAGTTTGCGATGATTTCCCTGATGTTTGAAAACACAGACAGTGTCATTGAATACAGTCATAAAGATGGAAAAATCGAATGAACTAGCGCATGAATAAGAAACCACAAAAAATGTGAAGTCTGCATGTTCAACACATACTAAAGCGTGCAGGACATTTATGTTGAGATAGCGACTGAGAAACTCAAATATCTTTGCTACAACCCTCCAAAATAAACGTTTGGTTAAACTTAAAAAATTATGATAGAAATATAATACCATTATACATGTTATTATATTGTCTAGTGCAATGTACTTCTCAAAAGAATAATAACAATAAAATAAAACACTTTTTTAAAGGTTTTTTTATTGAATATCACACACATTGTAATTTAATCTGTTTTTTTTTACATTTGATGATTTCCATGCAGCATTGTTTTCCCTTGCTGTTTATTATCAGAAAAGACCTACAACCCATTTCTGGGTCGCTATGCACCAATTGAGAAACCACTTATATAATGCATCTGTAACTGCACAATGTTTCTCTCTCTAGTGTACAGGAGAGCTGCGCTCAATGTCTGAGTTAGACCATAGGAGATCCCCTTCTTAATTGAATGGCAGACATTCCGAGAAAAGTGAGGAGTGGAGTTAGTAAACGAGGGTGGAGATTATGGGTCAATAAAACAGCGTTCCACTGAGACTAACAGCAAGGGTCAAGGGCACTGCATTGATTGGCTCAACATAAAGCTGAGTAAAGTGTGTGCGCGCACATCTCTTTATGTGCCTCCAGAGATGCACACAGAGAAAAGAGTACAACGGAGAAAGGTACAAAGACGATATTAAAGATTCAAGGATCTTCTAGGAATGACTGGAAGCATTACCATCAAATTATTACGCATTATGCTCCCGATACAACACTTTTAATGTTATAATGATACAACATGCAGAATACTGTACATAATAAAAAGCAGACACAGTATGCGTGGTCTTTTTTTGTAAATAATAAAACAAACTCTGTTTCAGGATGAGACTCGCTGTCCCTCGAAACCTCTCAAGTGTCAGGGCCATGTCAGACATCAGCTCGCAGACAAAACAGATGATTTGTTCTATTAATGTTCATTTGTCGCTTGCTACATTTGACACCTGACACCCATAAAGACTGATTCATCACCCTCTCCCTTCTCCGTTGCGATTCCACTTCCCCCCCAGTGAAAAATGAAACCGTCAGTTAATTACGCTGTTCATTTAGCGCACTCTCTCGCTCCTGTTCTCTCTCTCTCTCTCTCTCTCTCTCTCTCTCTCTCTTTTCACATTGTCTTGATTAAGGCAGACACCGGAGCATATAAATGTGCTTCTAATAAGGCAGTTCTCCTAACAGCTGTCAGTCATCGCTCCAGTAGACACTGAAGGGACAATGTGGGACTCGTTTGCTTGGCTAGACTTTCTTCCTTTGGTTTCGAACAGCCTGAACTGAACTTTATGATTTTGTTGGAGACTTTGAATGCGTTGATTTGCTGGTGTGAGATTAGGTTGGGGAGATGGAGTCATACCCATATAGATGAGGCCATAAAACACATGCTATAAAGTATTCCACAGGGTGTAATAAAATGTGTTGTTTCTTATTATATGTGCAGCAATTTTTTTTAATTTTCTGAAGAAAATGTGAGTGGTGCTTGCTCATGTCAAACTTGTCGCCATTATACTGGGATTGTTGCAGGGTGATTATCATTAACTAAAGCTAAAACTATTACAAACAGTTTGTTAACTGCAATAAAGCTGAAATAAAATCATGTCACGTCATGTTTATTTTATAGCACTTAATACAATAGATGTCAAGCAGCTTTAAAATATTAAGCATAACAAAACAGTGTCAGTGTTGCTTTCGATTAGATTTATAACTTCGATTTCTAGCATAAAGCAGCTCTCCGGTATGTTCTGACCTCAATAGACTGAATCGGAAGAAATGAACCAAAGATTTCCATGTCAAAAAAGATGGAGCCTCAGTTTATCCTTCAGTTTCGCTTTAAGTATATCAGGGCCTTAACTGAAATAACTGAAGTTGAAGCACTACAATTACTAACTGGAAATAAATCAAATCTAAAACTGATATAAATTACATAAAAAAAGTAATAGTAAAAAAAAGAAGATAAAAGCAACTACAAATTCGACTAAAATAAAAACTGAAAATTAAAAAAATTAAATAAAATAAAAAATATTAATAACAACTATAATAGTAAATAAATAACACTAATATAATGTTGGATGGTTGCCAGGGTGTTGCTATGCAGGGGGTTGTGGTTAATTAAGTAAAAAAAGCAATCCAGTCTTTGTGATAATCAGGTGCAATTGCTTAGTATAATGATACTGTATACATGTTTATGTATTTATCCACAGAGTCTCAATGAGAGATAATTGTGAAATCAGATCAATCAAATGTCTTATACAGATAATCCTTATTGACGTACCGTCCCCTATCATGTTTTAATCCCATGTCTCTCTGTGTCTCTCCACAGCCTCTCAGAAGAGTGACATTTTCTGTGGTGAGTCAAGCTCCGGATCAAGGCTGCTATGATAGTGGGGTGGAGGACTCTGAGACCCCGAGCAGCAAGAGCTCCTCTGGACCCAGACTGGGATCTTTACCACTGCCCGAGGACGGATATGAAAGGACGACACCAGAAGGGAGCGTAGGCGAGGAGGAGCATGTGGAAAATGGTAAAAAGTCATCTGTGGGAAAGGTCTGAGATCACAAAGTGAAAAATGACATGCTTTTCGGAATTTCAAAGTAGGCTATGAGTTTTTTTTTTTCTTTCTTCTTTTTCTCTCTCTCACTTTAAAGGGATAGTTAGCCCAAAAGTGAAAATTCAAAAGAAGATATTTTGAAGAATGTTGGTCACCAAACAGTTACCATTGACCTTTAATTGCATGGACAAAACACACTGAGACATTTCTCAAAATATCTTCTTTTATGTTCCACAGAAGAATCTAAATCGTACAGGTTTGGAATGACATGAGGCTGCTAATAATGACAGAAATTTCATTTTTGGGTGAACTTTCGCTTTAATTACAGTAGCACATGCATATTATTCTTTTATATTATATTATATTATTAATAATTATGAAAAATAAGTATTATGTTTTTTTCACTTTTTCGTTGCACATAAATATAAAAAAATCCATCATGATAACACACGTGACACGCAAAAAAAAAAGCGATAAATATTAAACAACCTAAGATGTAACGTAAAACCCAAATGTACTTATCTGGTAACAAAAACTAACAAGAAACATAACTGTTTAAATAAAATGGCATCAAATGTAAAGTCTCAAAGCAGGGAATTGTGGGAATTTCATTTTCACTGTAAATTATAAGATTACTCTTAATTTTTACTTCCAACATTTAACAGTATTTTACTGTAAAATTACTTCAGATGTCCTTTTATTTTCACCATATACAGTAATATATAGTAAAAGAGAACTTGCCATTAACCAATTAACCGGTTTTAACATTTCATTTTCACAGTATTTTACCATTGATTTTTTTTTTACTGTGTATAGAATTATGTATAGAATGTATAGAATTATAGAATTGGTATATAATTCTTCTAATTCTATACCATATTGTTACCATTACAAATTATGTTCTTAGCAATTGAAAGATTAACATTTGTATAGTATTTGGTTTGTTCTCATTTTGGTTTGGTTTGTCCTCCTTTGCATTTTTTAAAGCAGTAAATTACAGCAGTACTCAACCTGACATGAACATGGTCCCAGACCTTAGGACGCCACTGTAGATAGACATTCATTCATTCTCCAGGGACATCACGAGTGTCTAAAACTTGACAGTCTGAACAAAAAATGTTGAACTATGACCTGCGCATATTTCAGTTGAGACAGTTCCCTGACAGGATATCCTAAAACAGCCTCTGTCTCTGTTCCTCAGACCCCAGGCAGCTCCCTGACGTGGCTCTGACAGGAAAGTGCACGCGAGAGTGTGATGAGTTTGGTCACTCTGACACCTGCTGGATGCCCGTGCAACCGTCACCACGAAGACGCATGGAAACACCCCAACTCTCCACCTTCGCCTCGCCTGGCGATAACAACAACAACACGGAGGACGACAGTGACCGAGAGGAAGACGGAGACGGGGGTACGGATAAAAGCAGCGGAGGAAGCGAGGAGGTCCGGGATTCGCTCGCAAACGGAGATCCTCTTGGAACTCTCACCCGCCGGGACCGGAACAGGAACATGGGCGACCACAACCGTAATCTCCTGAATCGTAAAATGACCTCGGCGTCCTACGACACGTTCAGCAGCGCCGGCTTTGGCCGTCGTCTAGAAGAAGAAGACTCACACACCCCAGAGGTCATACCCCTTACGAGGACGGGGGGCGACTATAAGACCAGCTCGTGCCTCACTCTGTCTCGCAGGGAAGTGTACCTGTGAGCTCCAGCCAACCCCTCACGCCACGGGACCGGCCTGAGCTTCTTCATGGCATCAGAGCAGGAGGATCATTAAGAGACTAGTGCATACCTGTTCAAAACAGGGATCTTCTCCTTGCCAAAAAAAATCATCATCAATTCATTTCTCTGGATGCAAAATATCAAAAGTTGAGGAGGAAAAAAAGTGAATCGTCGTTTATTCTTTCATAAACTTGGTCGGACTTTGTCAATGGCAAACACTTGCATGTTAGGGCTCCCGCAGACAGGGGGCGATGTGGGGATTGATGGACAAAATCCGGTTACAAGCCACAGAAATGGATGCTATTGTGGCACATTATGGAAATAAAACTACGTAGCATCCGCTAACCAATCATATTTTAATCTAAGTAGTTTCCTGTTGCTGAGCCGGTACAGTTATTTAATTACAGTCACACTAGTCATGTAAATGCTTTCATCTCAGACTTTTAGAGAAAAATGAGAACTAAAAAAAAATCTGGTCATCCATTTTTATAATTTGTAAAGCTACTTGTTTTCCTGTTTTTTTTAACAGATATGGGAATATACTACAGCTCTCATTAGTGCTTCAGAATTTTCGGATATTTTCACAATGACTGTTACATTACCATCCCATCAGACCTCAGAGTTTAAATCAGCCAATTAAATCATGTGACACATGTGCACAGCACAAAAACATGCACACACGGAGATACATGTCTATATCCATTTAGTGCAGATGTGTGCATATGTGCGTATGTATTGTATAAACAGACATGTTTGGCATACCTGAGGCTTTTTTAAGAAATGGTTTTTTGAAAGTAGATGTAGCATTTTTGCCTGCTTGATCTTAAACTAGTATATAAGACACGGAAGTGTATTTGAATAACTTAATCATCTGTGTAAAGTGCATACACAGGGGCATTAAACAATGTTTAGATACATCTATACTATACTATAAACGACAAATATACTGTATCTCATCCCTTTTAAGTAGAGCTCATATGTAAACCAAATTTCTTTAACGGCAACACTGCATGACGATAAGCTAATGCTTATTTTGTTAAATAAGAAAGAATCAGATTTTGTTGTTTTTCTGAGGACATGACCTCGTTAGGAGGAGCGTGTTTGAGTGTGTGAATGCAAAGCGAGGTCGGTGCGCCAAAATCGCAGATGAGAGCTAAATCTTTAATTTAGCCTGAAATGACACACACAATGTAGTTAGTTGTTCAAATACCTGTATGACAGTTCAAACGAATCAAATGAGTCTTTGTTAATCAGCCTCGTCCAGGTCTTCGCCACAATTGGCATCTCATCAAGCCTCTGGAATTTTCAAATTGAGTTTAGAAATGGCATTTTTAGCTCTTGTTATGCGTTGTAAGTACAATCTAAATTGATACGAACAAATTGACATGTATTTCACCAACTCTCAGGAAACTTGAGATTCAGTGTGTGTCCTCGGCTTTAGTCTGCGCTCCGATTTGTCCTCACAAGGCCATACATTTGGGGAGCCTGTTTTCTCGCCCTTTCCCTTCTTCAGACACACCGCACCTGGCGACGGTTCCCGGAGTGTGTGTGTTTCTTGGCTTCCCACGGCGAGAATCGCAGACTCATCCCTTTCACTTCACGGAACAGCCTTGGGTCTGGAGCGATACTGGTGGACTCCAGTCCATCTATGCCAAAATCTGTCCAGTTTTTCTGGTTTTACTGGATGCACTGGTGCACAAACTTACCTGAAAAAAAGAGAGACTAGCCCAGAACCTGTGGTTCAGTGCCTGGATGAGAGGAAAATGTTGAACTGCCCTATACAGGGTTTGTGAAAACCGGAGGACTTGAGAAGAGGGAATCTGTCTCTAAAGATGGCATATTTCCTTTGCCAGGTTTATAGGCTAAAT
This sequence comes from Semotilus atromaculatus, assembly GCA_031834385.1. Classification (NCBI taxonomy): domain Eukaryota; kingdom Metazoa; phylum Chordata; class Actinopteri; order Cypriniformes; family Leuciscidae; genus Semotilus; species Semotilus atromaculatus. Next base: position 13,613,101 of record JAULUF010000023.1, on the reverse strand, counting down.
ATGCTGTTATACAGCAGTCTGTAAGTAGTGTACAGTATGGGGTGCATAACGGACTATGTATATGAAACCGTGTCTTTTCTTCTTTTTTTACTGCACGTTTACCTAACAGTTCAGCTCACTTACTGCAAAACGGGGAGGGATGGGAAGGGCAAAATAACATGGTGTCTAATGCATAACATTCACTTGAACTTTTTTATGAGATAAACACTGAACTCATGTACTTGCAGAACATCTGCCATTTTACTGTTACCCTGTAGAGAAATGACCACTGAACTTTAACCTGAAAGGCATGTTGACTGTCTTTAATCCTGCACCTGTGAGGGAAATGTTTTTTTTTTCTTTTCTTTTTTTTCTGTTTTTAAGCTATGTGAAAGAGGAGTTTTTGAAGCTCTCTCTCTTTCCTGGAATTAATGCGTTCATTGCGTTTGTTATTACAAATAACAAATAAAATGGGGTTGGAATGGTTTGAAAGTTTGGTATGTGACATGTAAAAGTTTGATTTTGACATTAAAACACCTTCAAACTGTGTTATGCTTCCTTTTTTACTCTTGAACTTGCTGTTTGATACATTTTTGCACATATATTGATACTGAACGCACAGTGATAACGTTTCTATTGCAATCCTGCATACTGCTGGTAAAAGATACAATTACATATGAAGAGTTCAGATGCAAAAGCCTCTAAATGCCATCTGAAATTGTCTTCTAAAATTATCATTTTTATCAAGCTCGTATATTTAAATTCAGTAATTTCACTTAAATGACAATTAATGGGTAATTTTTCTTGCCATTTAAGTGAAATTATTGAACTTAAATATACAAGCTTGATAAAAATGATCATTTTAGAAGAAAATTTCAGATGGCATTTAGAGGCTTTTGCATCTGAACTCTTCATATACACTTCAGTCACATACGCAGTGTCCACGCATCTTTTGATCTCTCTTTTTACATTTCAACTGCTTGGTTTTACATAACTTTTTATCACCAGAAAATTATCCTGGGTATAATTTTTTTTTTGTAAACCCATGGTTAAATGTGTTGCAAGTGACAGCAAAAATTTGCTAAATAAAAAGGGTTTCTGAGAAAAGTTTATGATTTCTCCTCTCCCAACAACGGCTTACAAAGCCAAATGTCCTCAAAATAAGATATAAGAAAATAATAAAATAAATGGCCAATAAGAAAATAAACGGCCAGAAAAAAATAAGCAAGATAACAGTGAACATATTGGCTTCTCACCACTGGAGGGAGCTGGGAATCACGCTTGATGGTTGCTGAGCTTGCTTTCTTTCTTGTTCTTGACAGGTGATTATTACGATCAATCAGAATATAAAAAGTTGTCTAATTCTGATGATGATCTATTTTTGTTGCATCAGCACCAGAAGTTAGCATCACCATGTTTCCCTCGACCCATTAGGATTTTTCTTTTGGATTATTGAAAAACAAAACAAAAAAGTTGTGACCAACAAACGTTTGCTTCTTACACACGTTGTTCATCATGATAATCTTGACAAGTGAACAATATTTTATGAATTTTGGAGCCTACAATCGCCAGAAAAAGCTAAAGTAGCCTAAACGGGATCCACTTCTCCTTCAGTCTTTATTTAAAAAACATTTTCCCTGAAAGTTTGAATTAGAATAGGATGCACGCATGTGAAACACATCAAGACTCTGAAAGTGCGACCTTGTGTGTAGATGAGTTTACCTGTTCTTCTGATAACATTTAATTACCCTGACAACCCCAATTACGTTTAAGCAACTACGTTTTTCAAAACAGGTAAAAGCTCACACAAAAGAAAATCACAAGGGGTATTACTGATGTATTTTATGTCATCGAATAAAACAAGGAAATATCTTGAACGTGTATTATCCACAAACCTTATTTCAGGCATTTAACCAGAAAAACTCATTTTAAAAACTCATTGAGGACGATGGAACCGGAAGTGCTACTATTTCTGGGTTTTGGCCTACAAAAATGCGCCATTCCCTGCTGCACTGTATTCTATCTGATTATCACCTTGTTCTGTGAATTTTCACAGCAAAATCTTGATTTGAAACTGCATGTGAAAGTTCCAACTGTATGAAGCGCAACAATATTATTTAATGTGGGCAACCAAAAAAAAATTTTTTTTCAGCTTAGTTCATGGTAGTTATCTCATGCAAGACAACTAGGCCTAGTTATTACATCTGGGCACTACATTTTTTCACACTATATCCTTTGGCATTCCGTTTTGTGTTTTGCACTGTAAAAGCAAATTTCTCAGTTTTTCTCTTAAAACTATGATTTGGTTATTATTTATTACTGTTAATATACATTTTGTAGATTCTTTATTTTCAACTTTTCCACAGACCCATTAGCATCCCCCTAGGACCCCATATTGAAATCCCATGGTCTTTACTAAAGTTGTACTGGCTGATGTAATAGAATATCTCAAATTTTGTGGAACTCGCCTGCATTAAAATCGAGGAACTCGACCCTGAAGGCATTTTCAATGAGCCAGAGTTCTTTGAAGAACGGATCTGCTCAGGGAGGATGATGTTTTCCTGGATTCCTTCGTCCCAGTGGAATATAGAAATGCTGCTCTAGATATGGAAACAGCTCAATTACTTTCAAAAATTTTATATTTCTCTGCCATTTTCATGGGTCTCCTTTTTTAGTGGCAGTAGCTTTAGAACATCAGGGATGTCCAATAATTTCTCTAGTCCAGCATTTTAACATTTTGTTTGCTCTGTGAATAGTCTAAAGCAATCTGGAAACAATGCCCAATGTAGAATGAATATCAGACCAATCATTCAAGTTTCCCAAAGGCAAATGAGTACATATATTTGGTATTTTCTTCCTGGCTTCAAAAGAGTGCACTTATTTACTGCTTGCTCATGTAAATTTCTGCATGCTTAATTTGGATTCACATTGGGGTCCATCATAGGCTCATGATGTGCTGCCACTTTGAAGTGCTGGACTCATATATTAAATCTGCATTTTACAAGACAAATGCTTGTCACCCTGTACACATAAATACTATGTCATAACTATTTCCAATGAATTGGGCAGCTAACCATGTCGGTTACCATATCAGGAAATGGGCCAATATTTTATCAGTATACCCAGCTGTCCAACTACATGATGTGAAATGTTGTCTTGTTGAGCCATTTGACCTTTTTAAAATATTCAGCATGCATCATTAATTGGTCATTACTGTTACGCAGTACATTTCTGACACCTTAATATGCTAGATAAAATACTAAACACAATTTTCAAAGATGAAGATTATTAGTTACCTTTTCGTTATAACTATATTCCAATTAAGTGAACATGGCAGTGGGTTTTGAATAATTTATTTGATTTGAGTGGAGTGGTGAAACATTTTAGGAGAGTTTCAGGAGAAACACACAACACAATCTAGGTATTAACTAATACAATAACCGACAGAGAACTGAACAACATGGTATACATGTATACACACAGTGAAGTAAACTAGACACAGGTGGGACTAATCAGTAAGCAAGAAAACTAACAGGGAGTATTCAGTAACTAAGGAGACAGGAACTAAACGTAAAGGAAACACAGGCACACTAACCAAAACACAACGAGACGAAACACTTGCATTTTTACAAAACTATAAGGCCACGTTTACATGACAATACTTAAAACGGAGATGTTTTCTTCTTTGAGTTTTCCAAATACAGACGACACCATTGTCAAAAGTATCCCCATTGTCTCTGTTACAGCCCTGCCCCCTTTTTTTAACTTCAGTTTCTTTTGTGAAAATTCTAGGACAGAGACTCCTCCTTGGTGGGCGGGACTGCTCTAATGAAAATGACTGAAAATGCTGTATTCTGCTGCCATGCCGCCTTTAGATGGCGATGAAACACTATAGACTGAACACATAATATGTGCAGGATGTCATCATTTTCAGTTTTCTTACGAGAGGTTCTCTCGTAAGTCATCTTTTCTCGGTGAAGTAATCTTTTCTCGAGATCTGAAGCCAATAATGATCCTTAATTTTGTATATATTCCTTAATTCAGCAGACCATAGCAGGCTGTAAGCGTGCTCATTGGCTGTCCTGCGGCAACTGCTTCGCGCCCTCCACGCGTCACAGCCCGCCAGAATGGGTGTGGCTTAGCGTATAAAAGGAAGGGCTCAACAGGCTGTACTCATATTTTCATGATTTTCTGATTTCAGCTCTTCGCATCGCTGGATCTTGAGAAGCCGCCGCCGTCAAAGCAAGCGACCAGCAAGCTTAGGAAGCATCTGAGGAAGCCGGCCGTCTTTGCCGCTTTCAGCCATCCGTGCCTGCTTCGCTATCCGGCGACGAGTATCCTTTTTTTCTTCTGTGTGTGCTCGCCGCTGCGACACACATTTTCCTAAAAGAGCACGAGGCGTTTTTATCAAAATGCCTCAGTTTTCCTGTGGCTCGTGCCGAGTCCCGCTCAGCGCCGGAGACCGCCATCTCATCTGCGCTCTCTGCCTGGGCCGTGAGCATGCAGCCATCGCGCTCTCTTCGGGCGGCTGCCCTGAGTGAAATGGACTCCTCCAGGAGTCCGGCCGTTCTCAGGCCAACGTGGACGCGGAACTCCTGTGCCTCCTCACCAAGGCCATCGTACAACTCAGCCTTGAGTGGTCAGCACCCAAAGAGCCCGCACCGAAAAGACTTGACGGCTTCTTCCTGCATCGGAACCGCCGCCAAGCGCCCGCATCCAGGACTGCACCCTTCCTGCCAGAGCTCCACACTGAGCTTTCTAAATCGTGGAACACACCATTCTCCGCGATGGTCCACTCTCATGTCTCCTCGGCGCTCTCACAAGTTGACGGCGCCGCCGAGAAGGGGTACACTTCCATCCCCCCAGTGGAAGAAGCGGTTGCAGTGCACCTTTGCCCGCCTTCTGAATGGCGTTCAAAGGCTGCCCTCCCGTCCAAGACCTGCAGGACTACATCAGCCCTTGTCGGTCGCGCTTTCATCGCCACTGGATAGGCTGCCTCTGCCTTGCACTCTATGGCAGTATTTCAGATCCTCCAAGCCGATCTCCTCCATGAGCTGGATGAGAAAGGCCCAGATCCCGCCTCCATCACGGTTTTGCGCAGCGCAAAGGATCTTTCCCTTCACGCTACTAAATCCGCTGCCCAGGCTCTTGGAAGGTGCATGTCCTCGCTGACCGTCACAGAGAGGCACCTCTGGTTGACGCTTGCTGACATGGGGAGTCTGAGCGAGCTGTTTTCCTCAATGCCCCGCTCTCCCGCACCGGCCTTTTCGGTCCAGTGGTCAACGGGATCGCCGAATGCTTCTCGGAGGTACAAAAGGCCACACAGTCTATGAACCTTTTCATGCCTCGGTGCTCGAGCTCCACCCAGCGCCCAGGTCAGCCTCCCTCTTCGCAGCGACGACATGGCGACCGCCCTAGGTTGCACTCAACCAGCCATCACAGGCTGCCTCCTCCCCGGGGACCCCGGCCTAAGATCGCGCTGAAGCCCTCCTAGCAGCTCAAAGGAGGAAAAGACGGTTAAGTCCCGCCGCGGCCGGTTTTCCGCTCTGTCACTCCCCGTAGTCATGGCTACTGCGGGTGTGTATCATGCAGCCAACGACCCGCCAATACAGCCCACTCACCTGCATACAACCGCCGTTATCACGGCGACCCAGATAAATCTCAAAAAGAGCATAATGTCTGGTTATCCGGATCACGCCGCATGTGTTGAAAGTGTAGGAAATGTGCCCACGTCTCAGTGTTCACCCCTACAAACAAGCACCATACCTCCCGTGTCTCCCACAGAGCCCACTCTCATAAAGCTGAGTGTTATATGTAGGACATGTGCCCACGACCCTGTGCCTACACCTACTCACTGCACGCTCTGTTTCACGGCCACCCCCTGCCGGTCTCATTACAGATGTAAGCCCTGTGCCCGCTCACGAGCGCTCACACTTACTGATAAACACCTTAACCCCGGCGACGCTCTCGCACTCCATACATAGCACATTATGCCCCCCGTCCAAAGCCACCGGGACATCGCGTATAAAATGGCCAGCCATCGCTGTTTGCGAGCCACCGTATTCGAGCACAGAGCACACCGCGCCCACGCCTCCGAATCAGGTTCTCGAGTCCACAGAATGTGGCAATCGAAACCCGGAGGCCATTCTGCCCCTGGCTTTGCATGCAAAAGCATGGGAAGCTATTCCAGGCGCGTCAGAATGGGTGCTGAGCACAGTAAAGCAGGGCTATTCATTGCAGTTCACTCGCCATCCCCCGCGCTTTCGAGTACGAACAGAGACAAGAGTGAATGGGAAGTAGCACACCTACTTCGTGCAGAAATAGCGAAACTTCTGTGCAAGGGGTCCATAGAACCGGTACCTCCTTCTCTGAGCGAGTCAGGCTTTTACAGCCATTACTTCCTCGTACCCAAGAAGGACGGAGCTCTCAGACCGATTTAAGATCTGAGATATTTGAACAAAGCTCTTATGAGAAGACCGTTCAAAATGCTCACAACCAGACAGATCCTTGCGCAAATTCGCCCGAGGGACTGGTTTATTTCCCTCGATCTGAAAGATGCTTACTTTCAGATTCAGATAATACCCCGTCACAGGCCATTCTTGAGATTCGCCTTTGACGGTCAGGTATATCAATGTCTTTTGCGCCCCGTACGTTCATGAAGTGCATGGACACAGCTCTCGCTCCCCTGAGAAATCAGGGCATGCGAATATTGAGCTATTTGGACGATTGGCTGATTCTAGCACAGTCAGAGGAAGAGCTTATTTCTCACAGAACGTTGCTTCTCAGCTATATGGAAAACCTGGGTCTCACGGTCAACTGGACCAAGAGCTCATTACTGCCCAGTCAGTCAGCCTCTTTTCTGGGCATAGAACTGGACTCTGTGGCAATGACGGCCCGGCTGTCTACACAGCCCGCGTGCCGTATTCAACGCCTGGCCGCGTCTTTTCAGAAGGGCAGTGTCACACCCCTGAGTACGTTTCAGAGGATGCTGGGTTGTATGGCTTCAGCTGCAGCAGTGCTTCAGCTGGGTCTACTGCGCATGCGCCCGCTGCAGCGCTGGTTGAACGCTTGAGTGCCTCACCGAGCCTGGGCATCCGGTGGTATACGAATCAGAGTGACTCAGAGCTGCGTTTTAGCTCTGAGGCCCTGGTTAGCGGCTGACTGGTACCAGCAGGGAGTGACAATGGGAGCTGTCTCACACCGAGAAGTCATCTCGACAGATTAGGCTGGGGCGCTCTTTTCGAGGGCAGACCGGTCTTTGGCCTGTGGTCAGACCAGGAGAAATCTAGAAGAGGGAACGAGTATTGCGTAACCTGCCGTGCTTGCGCCACGAGCTTATTCGCTTCAGTCAATGAAAACCAGAGTGCAGCCTGTTGAGCCCTTCCTTATAAACGCTAAGCCACACCCATTCTGGCGGGCTGTGACGCGTGTAGGGCGCGAAGCGTCGTGTCGCGGAATGCAAATCCTGCATGCCAATATTCATTGGGCGTGATGTCACATGGGGCTCACTGGTAGGCTGCTGCAGTTGCCGCAGGACAGCTAATGAGCACGCTTATACAGCCTGCTGTGGTCTGCTGTCTGCCGCACTGCGTTGACAAAATATACAAAATTGAGGATAATTTTTGGCTTCAGATCTCGAGAAAAGATGACTTTACCCGTAGCGTAAGCTAACTTACGCAATACTCGTTCCCTCTTCTATAGAGAACGTCTCGGTTACGTATGGTAACCCTCGTTCACTGAGGAGGGAACTCCTACGTCTCGTCGGAGGAGTTTCCAACGAATTGGGATCACGCTAGGGAGACCAATTGCCTTCGAGTGAAACTAAAACGAGCTCTCACGTCCATCGCTGCAAACCAATCCTGGGGACGGATGCATTCGAAGATGCGCTTCTGCGTGAGCATTTTGAACGGGAGCTTGTTTAGGGCCTGATTTAAAACTCGCAGGTCCAACTCCAAAGTAGCCCTTTTCTGGTGGCCACCAGAAGAGGAACTAGATCGGGGAATAGGCAAAGGGACTCCACCTCCTTGAGGCACTTGAGTCTCTAGAGCGCCGAATGACGCGCGCTGGGTTGCCGTGACATCCCGCGATGTCAGCCGGCGGCTCTACAGCACACGGCACGCTGAGTGGCTCAAGCCTTTACGAGAAAGGGGAACAACGTGCCCCGAACAACATGCCGACGTGGTCATGCTCTCATGAGAGAACATGAACCACCCACGAACGCAGTCTCAACACGCTTATAAAGTCCAGGCATGTGAAACAGTGATCGTGGCCTTTAAATGAGGACAGGAAACGACCGCATCCAGAAACACACGGGTGAAACGTCATCCTGAAAAGGACGCGATCTTCACCCGTGGTGCTCTTTTACAGAAACGCTCTCTTATTGTGCTGAAGCTCACAGGGATCAACACGGCAACACAGCCGGGAAACTGTAAGCCCGCTGTGAGCACTCAACTGAATACCAGCTGTGACAACAGCTCTCGTTTAAAGATATAGATCGCCTGTAGTAACAGCCAGCGCCCGGGAGCTCGCGAAGATCACTGAAGCACCGTCACACCAATACAGAGAGGTCTCTGAAAACAGAGACTCGTTGTCTCATTCACTCAGAGGACACAACCGGTCGGCTCCGAAGCAAAAAGCATTTGTGTATGCGCTCATTTCCGCTTTATACCCGCACTGGTAGGCGGGTCGCGGAATGCAAATCTTGCATGCCAATATTCATTGGCTCATTTTAGTTTCACTCGAAGGCAATTGGTCTCCCTAGCGTGATCCCAATTCGTTGGAAACTCCTCCGACGAGACGTAGGAGTTCCCAAACGAAAGGGAACCGAGGTTACGTTAGGTAACCGAGCACGTTTTTGTTGATTACATGGAGACCGGGTTCAAAAACTTGTTTTTAGTTGAAAACGGTGTCGTGTAAACTGCGCCTAGAGAGCCTAGGCTCATGGGACCTTATTTCGGAAAAAAATATTTATGGTAGTAAAGGGCGAGAGACAACTTATCTTTTTATTCCGTCTGACCTGTGACCTGAATTACACATATGATGTTTGTCAATTTAAAAGATAATTATGAAAGTCAAGAAAGTCGCAGTTTGTCATCAAACAGAAGAGTAACATTTTAGTTTATGTGAAAACCGCTCAATGAACTACATCTCTCGTCTCGCACTATGTACGTCACCAAGCTCGTATGTGTGCAGTCTGGTACAAAACACACAGGCATGACGGCGTAACATTGCGATTATGACGTTAGACTATAGAAAAATTACAGACATTAGCTTCAGTAAAGTTAGATTCATTCATTGAGAAAAAATTTCACATGTGCGCCTTTTGGGTTTGTAGTCTTTGTAATTACGTATTTTCACAGTTTTATACCTCAACAGTTTTACATCAAACTGCGACTTTCTTGACTTTAAAATGTATCATTTGAAATTGACAAACATCATATGTGTAAATCAGGGCACAATTCAAACAGGATCAAAATATTTGTTGTCTCTTTCCATTACTACCATATAATATTTGTCCATGGTGGTCCACCGGAAGGGAAAGGACTTAGGCTCTCTATTGTGTCCCATCGGGTAATCAGAAGTTCTGCACATTCTTGCAGTCTTAACGCGCACTTGAACATTTGGGCCAAATACAGGAAATAGTCAAGTGCAAAGACCGCAAGTTTGGGTATTTGAACAGGCCTTTGGGGTATGTGTGGTATGAATGGTAAAAACGTCTCAACTAATATTTTGATTAAACACACATCTGTGTCAAAGAAACAATATTCATATTTTTTTTAAATTACTCACTGAATAGAATTGGATCATCTTTAAAATTAGACTAAGTCTTTGTCGTTGACATCAGTAATTTAGAAAAAAAAAAAAGAAATGCAAAGAATACTTTTATTCAGCAAGAATGCATTAAATTGATGTCAGTAAAGTCTTAAATTATTACATCAGCATATTATAATGTGATACTGGAGACTGGAATAATGGCTGCTGGAAATTCAGCTCTGCCATCACAGAAATAAATTACGTTTGATTATGTAATGAAACTTAATTTTATATAGTGATAATATTTCACAATATGAATGTTTTACCATAATTTTAATAAAATAAATGGGTGTGTGCCTGAGTCTTATAAAAAAAAAATATATATATATAATAATAATAATAATAATCTTACCGAATCCAAACTTTTGACCATTTATATTTTAGTGTATTTTTGAGTTTGACTCTGCATGTTGGAATTTGGAGAAAGTTATTTTAGTAAGAACAAATTTGTTTATTTTGTTGCTCATTTGGAACCTTTGCAGTTTGGCTATCTCAAAGTCTTATGAGGAAGGAAGGCCAGTGAAAATGCTGGTCATCATTTGTCAGGTAGTTAAGTTCTGCAAACTTTGTGTGGTTTTATTAATCTTTTATTAATCTTTCATAATCAAACATCAAATGTGTGGGTTTATTCATCTTTCATCTTATCAGTTTTGTGCAATCTACCACAAATGGTGAAGATGAATCAGTTTTCCACATATAAGGATTTGCTCTAATGTAATAAACTTAAACCTCATCTGACATTCTGTCTCCACCTGGTAAGAAATCCAACTTGAAATTGGTTTATACTATTTAAACTATTATTATTTTAACTTGTGCTGTTGTTTATAAAGCATGTTGTTTAACAGGTTCATTTGACCTCAACATTTTCAGAGACTGATAACGAAGTGGGCTGGGAGCTTGGAATTTAATTTTTCGCAGTGTTTATTTGTGTTACCTAATTTTTTCATTGTGCAGGGATTAATTCCAAAATGCAGTCAGCTGGATTCCTCCTGTTGTGTTTTTCACTCAGCATTCTACTCTATGAATCGAGTGAGTATAGTGAGCCAAAAATTCAGCATGTAGCATAATGAAACATTCATCTCTCAATGAAAAAGAGTTGGAAAAGAAACAACATTTCTTATTCTTTATTTTTATGGTGACTTGGTAAAGAAGGAACTGATGGTAAATTAACTTATCTAAAGACGAGACTGCACTTGACTGTTAAATCATGTTTTAATGGGATAATTAACAACATTTAAATATTATTAACTAATTGAAAATGTTTTATCACTCATTCGTCTGTAAATTCCAGAATGTCGTTTCCTATATAGGTAATACCCCTACAGCTGATATCCTGAATGTGCTAAAAGTCACTGCAAAAAGTTGCAGAGAACTTCTGAAAAAACATGGAAAGAAAAAGGGTACGTATAGATCACTTTCAGCACAACACACTCATTTCAGCACAATATTATAATACTCTTACTATGTTCCCCAGATGGTTTGTACTTTACCAAACGTACTGTTACATGACCACCAATGGGGGAGGCTGGACACAGGTGGCCAGTGTGCATGAGAACAACATTTACGGGCAATGCACTGTAGGTGATCGCTGGACAAGCCAACAAGGCAATAGTGCAAATTATCCTTTTGGAGATGAGACATGGGCTAATAAAGTCATATTTGGGACTCCAGAAGCTGCAACCAATGATGACTACAAGGTACAGCTAGTCTAAATAAAACTGCAGGAAATATATTGCGCATATATGTAACAACAAATCAGCATTACATACTCTCATTGCGCATTGGTATTACAGAATCCTGGCTATTTTGACATCCTTGCAAAAGATATTGCCGTGTGGCATGTTACCAATAATCATGACTTGGAGTTCTGGAGAGTTGCTTCCGTTTTACGCTACACAAGAGCCAATTTCTGACACTGTTTGGAGGGAATCTTTACAACTTCTTTAAGGTAGGCTACTTGTCCAAATTTACTTTTCATTTTCTGGCAATACGAGATCTAGCTCAGTTTTTCTGAGATTAAAAAAAATAATGGCGATCTAATCGTAATTAAAAGCTAAATTAGAACTTACGTTCATTGTCAAAAAAAAAAAAAAAATGCAGTAAATTGTCTTTTTTCCCCTAGAAACACCCTTTAAAATATGCCGCAGGGGCGTGCAGTAGCTACTGATAGAGGAATTTCTGTTCCTATTGGTTAATGGCAACGGGCAACGAGATGAGGACTAAACAATTGTATGGAGAATATGTTAGAGGTAAATCTTACATTTACTCATGAGCAGTATAAATATTGATAATTCTCTCGCAGATGAGACTTCCAGAACAGAAAGCTTGAGATTAGGTTCTCAACTTTTTCAATCATAAGACCTTTGGTAAAAATATAGAATTGTTAATGGCCAGTGCAGCCAGTACATATTTAAATTGGAAAGTTTTATTTTAAGTATTTTGTCTCCTTATCATCCACATGAATGCAACAATACTACAAGCAATTCACAAATTCACGTGTTGGGAAAAGTTACTTTTAAAAGTAATGCATTATAATATTCCATTACTCCCTAAAAAATGTCATTAATTGTGTTATTTACCCAGTCAAAAATTTGATCTCAGTGATCTTACCATGAGCTTCCAGGATACTCATGATGTGGTCACAATGTGAGGTCACAAAAATTTGTGTTTTTATATATTTTATATTTTATAAATATTTTGTATTCTTTTCAGGCTGTTTGCTACAGATTTCTATTTGACGGATTCAGATTCTGGTGTTGTTTTGGTGACCACAACCGTATCACCCAACAAAAAGCATTGTAAAAAAAGCAGTTTCAATATGTTCAATATGTTTTTTTTTTGGGTTATGCGAACTTTAAGGGAACATTTTGTTACTTAAAAAAAAGATGTTCAACTAAAACATTTCAGAAAAACATTCCATCAACAACTTATAAGTAACTTTTTTGTGCTAATGGTTTGAAACCATTATTAGAGACAACTCATAGTGAACATTCTGTTAATGTTACTGGAAGAACATTTGTTCATAACTGAGAGAGCCTTGCCAGAACTCTAGACAAAGTTCTGAGAACATTCCCTTTTAGCTGCAGCATGGGTATGAATTCATACAATCTCATTGGTTTGTTTGTGTATGATTTGCTAAAGCCCAGACAGTAAAGTTTAGGAGTGGACCTTCATGCATGCTTTGTATATCTAAAAATTGTTAAGTTTTCTCATGAGATTGTTGAACTAAGGCAAGCACTCGCATCTGCATTCACATTGCATAAAAGGCTTGTGTGCCTATGTTTCTAACCTCTTTAATACAATTTTATTAGAATGAATTAGAAATAGAGAATAAAAAACGACAGCTTGAATTGAAAATGTGAGTTGTGTGTTTTAGACTCTAGAATGATTCAGTGATTTTCTTACAGGGGATTTCGACCCTGGATATGTAACGTTCAGAGTTTTCAACGATTACAATGAGGCCTATGCAATGTGTTCTGGGGTCAGGCCGAAAGGATGCTATGCACAATATGTGAGTATTCCAAATGACAGAAATGTTGACCTTAATCTTTAAACAGCAAATTGAGGCTGGATTTTCTTTTGACTTTTATCAGTTTTTTGTCCCATTTGTGACATGTCTATTCCTTATATTGGCATTTATATCTGTACATTTATTTGTTTTGCAGTATTGCATTGGTGGTGGTGGCTACTTTCCAAACACGTATTGCAGCGACTTCGCCTATCAGGATGTAAATAACGGTGCAACAAATGGATATGGTGCATCTAAAGAGCTCATACAAGCATCCGTGCTTATTTTCTACCGCTAAAATGCAAGACATTACAATATAACACACACACACACACACACACAAACACACATGTCTGGTTCGCTATCTTTGTGGGGACTCTCCATAGGCGTAATGGTTTTTAGACGGTACAAACTATATATTCTGTCCCCTTACACTGCCCCTGTCCCTAAACCTACCCATCACAGGAGACATTCTGCATTTTTACATTTTCAAAAAACATTACTTAGTGTGATTTATACGCTGTTCTCCTCATGGGGACCGCTGACTGGTCCCCACAATGTAGGGCATCTCAGGATTTACTATACTTGTGGGGACATTTGGTCCCCACAATGTAATATAAACATGAGCACACATACATGCTATTGTATTATTAAGATCAAACACAAAATTAAAGACTGCTACAATATTTTGTCATCTTAACTTGACACCCCAAAGTTACTGCAACACTTTGTCATTGAATTACTATTGTATTAGCCTACTTCATTGCTAAAAAATAATTATAACAATAAAGCTTTTCAAGAAAATTCATACTATTTTTGCCATGTTGTCAAATAATAATTGTAATTATTTAATGTGCAGGTGCTGATAAATCATTAGATTAATAAGGGATAGTTATATTTATATTATATTGTTTACATTTTTATATTTGTATTATATTTCTTAAAGGACAGCCTAAAGCTGCATGAACACATGATTAATTTCACAAATGTGCATTTGATTAATGACCTAGCTGAAATCCTTTCTGTTTATTTCAAGTTTAAATGAGATTTTTAATGTTATCTCAGAATTTGAGTGTAGGCTACAGTTGAGACATAGGCTACAGTTGCTTGGCCGTGTCTCTAAACGTAATGAGCTGCCAATACACAGCATATGGGCGTCGTGTGTGCGTTTAAAGTTTCATAATTGATGAGCATAATTAGCGCGTTAAAAAAACGTAGGCGATACGATGCCTCAGATAGGCTTTATCGCTAACGTTTGAAACACATCATATGAGTAACTAACTTTAGTCGATGTACTTTGACCCTTCTCTCTTCCACTACTTGTGCTGCTAGGAAGGAGGGATCGGAAGTAGGCTATGTTGTAATGAAACAGAGGGAAATCTTTACATCAAGAAAGGATCGAAAGGAGGAGGCAGTGAGATGTGATATTATGGCATCTGAAAGGGGATACAGATGGACTGTTTGTGCTGTGATTGTTCTTTTGATAGCTCTATGTGCAGCCCATATGACAGATCGACCTGCCCGTGAGTGTCATGCCGTAAAACCAACGTTATTCTCTATTTGATCGATGATGTTAAATATAAAACACATTTCCTGTTGTGTTGGTTCCCTTTTGGTTTTTAATTCAAGTTATCTTAGCCAGCTAACCAGCTAGCACCACCAGTTAGCTGTTTTTAGCCTATGCTTTACCTTTATATTAAAATAATAATAATACATAGTTTAACTTCTTACTGTGATTCACCTCAATGCATTTTTTAAACTATATGTAACATAAGGCATCCAAATTATTCACGTATGTTCTCTCTGTTAGACTTATTCTTTATCTTAGCCATTTAGATTCTTGCTTTTGCATAATATGATGCTCCTATGTATAACCACAACAAAAACATTTAGAGATGTAACTTAATGGATTCAAATTTCCCTCGTTTGGCAGATCTGGGCAGTTTTATGATGTTTCTTGTGAGGCAGATTAGTGCAGGCATGTGACTGCAGGAGGGACAGAGTAACTATTGTAATACTGCAGTAACGTTAGTAGATTGCACCAAAGCAGCTGACCATTTAGTTTCATTAGGAGAACTACAGTTAGGTTGAATTGAATAAGAGGCAGCTACTGAAGTCTACAGAGTGGTGAGTATATTTAGAAATTGTTGTTAAATATTGCTAGAAGAGAATCTGTCTCTTTGTCAGAAAACCCTAGTCAAATGCCTTATCTACACAGCATTTTTGGGTGTCAAAGGTGTGATTCCTACAGAAGCTACCTATTTAGAGAGCGTTTAACTGCAATCTCTGATCATATATATTTGTGTTGCAAATGTGTCATAGTCGGTGATGATCAAGTGGGTTTGCTTTCAGTTTCTCACCCTCACCACAAGACTTCTGTGCTGAAGATGGATGAGGCTGCACTTTCGGTGGTCAATGAGATCGAGAATGAAATGATGTTATATGTGCTTTCTGATCACTGCTATCAGGTATAAACTATTCATGTTCTAGGTATATAATACATGCAGAATTTACCATTGCAAAGGCATGCAATAATCGCTGATCTTGAGGAGGATGGTGTTAAAGTCACCATGAAATCAATTTCACTTGCATATAGCCTACACTTGGCCAAAAGTGATGTCTGGAGGCGATTGGTTTGGGGATTTGTTTTTAATGACCGTACAAGCTCGATTAAACCATCAAAATATGAGAAAAAATATTAGTTTTTAAAGGGGCCATGACATAGTTTTTTTTATTATTTTAATATGTTTTCTTATATTGAGAGTGAGTTGTCGTCGTCATGGTACAGAGACCCTCCCCTCGATATCACCTCTCCGCCATGTTGGCAGGATTCCGGCGGCAAAACGTGATTGTTTACGTGTGTTGTCAACTCGGTATTAGAGGATTTTCTCGCAATTCCGCACTGATTTACCATGCCTGGAAGTCACTGCTGCTTTAAAAATTGCTCCAGTACCTCACACAATACATATGGAAAACATAGGAACAATGGAATACAGTTTTTTAGGTTACCGAAATGGACACAGCATCAGGGAGATCATGTCACGTTGGTTAATGATGTCAAGTCATTCAATCAAGGCTCGTTCTTACTTATTAGAGCACGTTCGCACATGCACAGTCTTCAAAAAGGTGCTTTAAATCTCTTGACAAACTCAAAGACGTAAATTACATTTGTATGTATTCAAAAAAAAAGGCACAGGTTGTACTGAATGTCAGTTTGCTTATTTTGCTTAAGATAAGGATTTATTAAGTCCAAATGTCATGCAATCTAGAAACGATGCTTCTAACCACAGCTCGAGAGCTGTCGTTCCAACCACACAACTTTGCGATGCTGTTTGCTAATGTTCATTGGAACGATGGTTTCGGGAAACACTGACTTGTGCTGATAACGACGGAACTTGCGACCATAGTTGGCTAACAATGCTTTCGGGAAACGCACTCCTGACGAGGAGATGCCGGATTGCTTGGTTGGCTGCAATAAGAAGAAAATACCTTACTTTCGATCTCACCCCCCCGTCGATGAGAGTGTATTCTATGTGTCTTGTATTATATGAAAATAATAAATGCGTGAAAATTAAAGAGTTCTGGAATGTTTAGTCGCGCCTCTGTGAAGTTCTGAAGGCGTTGCCCCTGGCAACCGATAGCGTCTCCTACCATCATGGCCGACCGGCTCAGACCCCGCCCAAATCGGCACGTGACTCCTCACTCTCAAATAGGCTAGTTATAATGTTAATAAAGTTTTTTGCACAAAAACATATATATGTGTAAAAATATATATTTTCAACCTTCATTCTGACCCTCTATCTGAAATAACTAGTTTTTAATGGGCGGCTCCTTTAAGGCGTGTCAGTATACGGCCACTGTTATGATTGGCTAACGTAATTGCATAGGAAACAGCATCAACCATAGACATAATAAATACATAGACGCCCTATTGTCCACTGGAGCGTACGTCAACGGCGCCGCCATATTGCGGGAGGGCAACTTTCCCATACCTCTCATACAGGGAATTGAGAAACATGCCTGTTTCGTGTGCTGTTTGGGGCTGTACAAATCGCTACACAATTGAAAACAGGTCTCAAGAAATTACCTTTCACAAGCAAGACTGAACATTTGTTTCTGGTTGTATCTGGTCATGATATAATTAGTAATAGTAACGTTCAGAGGAGAAAGGCTGCGAAATTTAAAAATACTACTGTTATTGTGTCACGAAATGTAGTTTTAATAGTTTTTCAGTCGACAATGTAGTTGTTTAAAGCTCAAATCTGTGGTTTATTTATAAAGATAGCGCCTATTTAAAAATTATATCTGACGTTTTCAGAGTTGTGAGATCCTCAGCGCTCATGTACCCCACCTGGAAGAGCCTTACCTCGGCTAGTGCTTCTGACGTTTCCCGCTGGCTCTGATGTCTCTAGTCTAGCGGGCGATCTTTGGCCTCATTAAACTATAATTTGTTCCCTGGCAAATCATTTTGGCTGAGGGCAAAGTGAAGTTTCATAACTTTATATTTAGGTTATTTTAATGTTGTATCCTGCTGTATGTTTGACTGAATCGTTTACTTTATTTCTTGTCTTGTATAGCTTCTTATACCTTTTAGGCTACTTATACTGTTATAATGGCTATTACTGATCAATAAAACAGAAATTTAACAAAAAGAGTTAAATATTAAATATAAGTCACTATTTCCATTATTATCTATATTCTGTAATTGATTTTTCTTATTCTATTGCTATTATTATAGTATTATACATAAACTATATGCTATTATCAATATTTTATGATTGTATTATTGTACTTATGATATTATGTAATTATATTATTCATTACTATTTTATTTGCTGTTATTGTACTGTAAAAAATATATTTTATACGTCTGAGATTTTAAAGAACTAGAGATGGAACTTTTTGTACACCTCATACACACCACTGAAATCAGTTGATAAATGTAAAAACACAGCAGTTTACCCATTTACTTGGGACATTCTAAAATGCTTAATGTGAAAACGCTTAACGTGGCTCACTGTACTAAGACAGTGGTATTAAAAGACCAAACTCGGTACACGTCATATTCTATGGGAGGAAAATCCTTAACGTGTAATTAAATGCGTTGCGTTCATATTCTGGGCTCATTTGATCTTTTATACATAGTATGGTTTATTAATGGTTTATTAATATGATGTGTACTGAATTTGGTCTTTTAATATCACTGTCTTAGTACAGTAAGCCACGTTAAGCGTTTTTCACGTTAAGAGTTTTAGAATGTCCCATTTACTTGCATTTGATTACAGTGCAGTCTTGCCCTCTGCAAAATTGCGGACGTCTTGACGCATCGCAGCAATGTTCCAAAGCGGCCGATATAGAATATATGTATTTATTATTACGTCTATGGCATCAACGGCCACTCGCTATTGCACGTGAATAAGTGTTTTGAAAACATTTCCAAAAAAAGCAGACATTCACAGACAAATCATTATGAAATTGTTTACTTTCAATTTGCGATGTAGCTGCTGTTAGATCCAATACAGCTGACTTCATCTATCAACAAAAGTTTCTTTGCAAACTCTTCATTACACTGTGCCTCGCTTACAAAATAATCTGCAATCAAATTCTCTGAACAAACATATAATCCTCCAACACAATCTAGGACGCCATTAAAATAAAGCATCCACTTGTTCCTGATGCCGGTATCCTTTTGGAAATTAGTACAGAGACGTTATTTACTCTTCCATTTGTCATCTTGTTTGTGTTGTTGAGCTTGATTAAATAAATGCTTTGTTTATAATGTGAAGGACATTTGGTAAAGACCTCTTATCAAAAGATCAAGGTAAGTTTCATTTTTCTTGTCATTACATCATTTCATGTCTTTAAATATTTTAAATATGAGGAAAGAACAAAACGCTAAACTTGGTAAACTGGCTAAACTACAGCTACAGGTTTTATTTTGCTATCCAAAAAAGGCATCGAAAAACTAAATGCTCACAGGGAAAAGCATACACTGACTACAACATATTAATATTAGGGCTGTCAAATGATTAATCACGATTAATCGCATCCAAAATAAAAGTTTGTGTTTACATAAATGTGTTTGTACTGTGGAAAATTATTTTGTATATATAAGTACCCACACGTGCATTTATATATTTAAGAACAATTTGTTATTTATATATAAAATATTTATATATAATATAAATTATATATAAATCTATATATAGTATATACATGCAAATATTTCTTAAATATATACAAGCATGTGTATGTATTTATATATGTAAAATAATTATACACAGTACACACACGTTTATTATGTAAACACAAACTTTTATTTTGGATGTGATTAATCGTGATTAATCATTTGACAGCCCTAATTAATATTTTGTAGTTTGCTCTCGTTTTTGCATGATTTATTTATATATTTTTTTTTGAACAGCCTGGCCAAAAATGATGTCCACACAACTGTGCAATATGCTTACATATAATTTGAATAAAGGGTGAAGATGTCAATTTTCCTAGGCCAGACATCCCTTTTGGCCAATAGGGAAGAAAAGACTTTGCAACTGCCATTTCATGCTGACTTTAATACTGAATGCTCCAAGTAATTATATGGTAATAACATGATTGAATGTACCAGTATAATGCTGCTTAATGCTGTAGTATTGTTCCAACTGGACCTCTTTATCCCTGTGTTGTCTGTGCATGCGCGTGCATTAGTGTTTACCCCAGCCGTTGGGAATATTACCTCCAAGGCCAGTTTCTGGGACCCCCACTACAGTTGGGTTCGTTGTAAGCACGCAACACCCTTTGACACTGCTGCTCAACAGCACCTCTGCAAAGCTGGAGCAATGCAAGTGAGTACAGAATACATCTTCACCATGTTTATTTCTGCGGCCATTATTGTCAAGGCCAGGTATTGTCAGACATTTGATTTGTTCTTCCAGTGTTCACTTCCATTTTGGGGAGCAGGGGAACTATTCTCTTTGGGTGAAGAACCTGAATGAGCCGTCGCAGGTCAGCTGCACTATGATTACTGATTCAGAGCCCATCAACAGCTACTTGCGTGAGTCAACCTTACATCTGCACACTGCATTTTTGGTCTTTACATTGAGTTTTATATACATATACAGATATCAGAAGATTAATTGGCCTGGGCCTATACATGATCATGAAAATAGAATTTGTTTTTAATTCTGGAAAGAACATAGCAATAAAACAGGTACATATTGTATTAAAATCAACTGGGCTGGAGGAATGAGTAGTTTTATTGTTTGTTTTTTCCAGCCATTTTGTTTGCTTTTCTGGTCTTTGCTTTTCTGGCTGTATTATCTGCTATCTGGAACACAGTTAAAAGGTAAATACATCTTTAACTATTTTTTAACCATGTAATGATGCCATTTAAACAAGCTTGTAAAGTAGAGTTCTTCCATTTTTAAGGCTGGATGTGGTGACAAATCTACTTATTCGCTTGGGAAGCACAGTGGAGACAGAGAGGCTGATAAACTCGGTAAGAGTGCTTTTCACTCCTTTTACACCTTTTTTTGCACTTTCAATATTTTCTCTGTGTGATTTTAAGATTTGAAATAGAATCTCAAACCACCAAAAATAGTTTTGTTGTCATAGTTCAAATATGTTCTGCTTGATTTACTGTAGCGTTTTTGCAGGTTCCAGCCACAAACATGAAATGGAATTTTACAGATCCTTTTCTTTTTTGTCCTCATTAATTTACACTCTAGCTGTCTTTCTTTCTCTCTTCATCTCCAGGAGCTTGGCACTCCAAACAGATTGGTAAATGCCTCCACGGAATCGATAATTCCTGCCACTACAGGACGGAGGCTTCGTTCTTTGGATACTTTCCGTGGGTATGGTGCTCTTTCACTAATTGTTTCGGGTCCAATGCGCTTGAGATGGGAATTGAATTCAGGAGAAAATGATCTTGCACAGAAGCTGCTACTTTGCATACTGTGAAGCTGGTTGTCAACATGTAATTTGCATTTAATTTAGCATTATTATCCTGAAATAGAATGATTAAGTTCGAATTTGTTAAAACAAGGTTACGTTTGCAGGTAATCTTACCTGACAATTGGAACAGTTATTTTCATTTTCAGTGTTTTATTGTCTGCCTAATTTATATTAAAAAAATAAATCAATCAATCTCCTTATTTATTGTGGTCTGGTTTAATTCCAGATCTCTGTTAAGACAAAAATGAACCTCGCTCCGTTTTCTCCACAGCCTTGCTCTGGTCATTATGGTGTTTGTCAACTACGGAGGTGGACGTTACTGGTTCTTTAGGCATGAGAGTTGGAATGGTAAACTCATTTTTTCTTTACAATTGCTGATAGCATGTCTTTTAAGCACCAGATCTTTTATTATTGGTAACAATGGTGAGGAATACATTTAGGAGAAAATAAAAAAAAACATAATAAATTCTAGTTTAATATATTTTCAAATGTAATTTATTCCTGTGATGGCAAAGCTAAATTTTGTTCATCATTATTCCAGTCTTCAGTGTCACATGATCCTTCAAAAAACATTTAACATATGAACATATTTAGAATATTTCTGAAAAGCACTCATGAATTTAATAGACCTTGGTATAAGAACAGGAAGTACAAGTTTCTGATTGTGTTCTTCCTCTTGCAGGGCTCACAGTGGCTGATCTCGTGTTTCCTTGGTAAGCCAATCCAACGTCACAAATGACTGATTCTTCATTCCACATGCATCTTTTGCAGCTTCCTTAAACTCTATTTCAATTATTCTTAATAGCGCAGTAAAGCTTTTTTTATTTCTGTACCATGCATTGATTCATCTGCAAGCCACATCGGCGCTGGCATAAGCTGTAGATTATTGGAGTCAAGCATGGGCACTTATCACTGTGGCACAAATGAAGTGGCACATCAAAGTCAGCATAAACTTGTTTCACAGCTGAACTAAACCCAATAACCTTGTTTTTTTGCTTTGCTGCTGAAACGAAGCTAGTTAGAGTCATGACACCTCTGTGTCGTTGCAGGAAGCCTATGTGAAATGACCGTGGAAGGTGTAGTAAAACATAAAAATGAACAGTCTGTCATCATTTCCTCACCGTCATGTCGTTCCAAACCACAACTTTCTTTCTTTGGTGAAAAACAAATGGAGATGCCTGTTAGATTGTTCTCACTGCTCTTTCCCATACAATGAGAGTGTAGCTTTCTTTGCATGGGAAAGTGACAGCTTGTGGTTGTCAAGCTCCAAAGGAGGGGAAAAAACCCATAATAAATTCTAGTTTAATATATTTTAAAATGTAATTTATTCCTGTGATGGCAAAGCTAAATTTTGTTCATCATTATTCCAGTCTTCAGTGTCACATGATCCTTCAAAAATCATTCTAATATGCTGATTTGGTGCTCAAAAAAACATTTAACTATTACTAATATTGAAAACAGTTTTGCTGCTTAATATTTTTGTGGAAACTGATACTTTCAGGATTATTGGATGAATAGAAAGTTCAAAAGAACAGCATTTATTTAAAATAGAAATCTTCTGAAACAATGTATATGACAGTGTAGTCCAAGGCTTCTCAAACCATATGATTCCCTTTTTTGATAAACAGACTGAAATGTATGTATTTATTCGTTAAAATGTCCTGTAGCTCTTGAATCTCTTTAATGCCTACACATGATCAAAATGACGTGTCTTCATGGTCTAAAATTTCTCATTTGGTGTTCCACAAAAGAAAAGTAAATAATGACAGCATTGTCATGTTTGAATGAACTATCTCTTTAGTTCTGTGGTTATGGTGCTTTGTGACAATATATTGCATTAATATATTGCATTAAGCCAAGATATAGCTCTGTATGACTTTACTGATGAAGACAGTGTATTTGATTAGAAAGAGACAGGAAACCTGGGGGGACCAATGGGATCAAAACATGAGAGAGACTCCAGAGACAAATGTGTGCTACAGATGTTGAAGAGAAATTGGCTTTCACACAGTTCCATTTGTGGATGATGCTTAATCTGTGCGTTTGAAATCACGCCAGAAAGTAACACTTCCTAAAATGAGTATCTATTTTTTTTCTCTCCCCTTCTGTCTTACTTCATCTAACTTTCTTCTTCACAGGTTTGTGTTCATTATGGGTACTTCTATTTGTTTGTCCCTGAGCGGTTCAATTCGCAGAGGTGTCAAACGCACTCATCTGCTGTGGAGGATTGTCAGTAGGAGCTTACAACTCTTTATTATTGGAGTCATCATCATCAATCCTAACTACTGCCAAGGACCCTGTGAGTAGGAACACATTTCCCTTATTTTTCTTCATAAAACTTTCAAAACAGTGCAGATATGAATAAATTCTACATTCTGTACTGTTTTATAAACTAAATACAGTGTGAACCACATCAGTATCGAACATGATACAAATTAAGATTCTCATTGTTAAAATGCATACATTGATTTTTTTGTTTTTGCATTGGATAGTTAAAGGCCCTATGAAATCAAACTCTAAAGACCTGCTGGATTTTAGGCCATGTCTGTAACTTTGAGGTCATCTGAATGCTAGTACACATCTTTTTCAATGGATTAGAAAAAATCTGATCATTAATAAAATATTGAATATTGACTCGACTTGCTCACAGGTTTATATAGAATATAGAATTTCTTCTCCAATAAAATGTTCTCTATACAGCGAAATGGCAGTATAGTAAGCAAATAGCAAATAAAAAAGGCATCCAGCTATTTCCTACCCCAACTTTTTTTTTATTTTTATAGGAAATACGTAAACGCAAGAAAAAAAAAATCATGGGGTCTTTAATATTGTCATTTCATAATATATTCAAGCCCAACACTTTCATTTAATCGCCATATCAGATTATTTTTAGTAAGCTGTTTCCAAAATCAGTCAATTTTATATGGCTTCTGATTGTGAAGTTGAAGACTATATAAACACAGTGTAAAAGAAAATATTGTTAAAGAAAGATAAATGGTTTCATGCATGTGTCTATGTATCTGTACAGTATCTTGGGACTCTTTGCGTATTCCTGGCGTATTACAGCGTCTGGGCTTCACGTATCTTGTTGTCGCTGCCTTGGATCTCATGGTGGCCAAGGACGGACTTACCAATCTGTCAAGTGTGAGTCATGTTATTCTTCTCCACACATAATCATAAACCCTGTATAGAAACACATACCAGGGTTATAATCGTTAACTAAAACTATGAAAACATTTCTGATAATGCAAATAATGTATCTCTGCTGGTCGTAGTAGTGATGCAGTAAATCTACATCTTGCCGGAGAAGCGTTAATAAACTCAGCAGCACAAACAGTCCTGTAGTCCACAAATTTGCGTTTTTGTTGTTTACGCGGAGACTATAATGGTTTCGTTTCCAAAAAACTTGCACTATGAAAAGCACATAGCAAAATAACTAAAAATTTTTAAATGAAAGCTAATAATAAAACTAAAATAACATGGACACATACTCATCTATGGCCACTTACACACTGTAAAGTTTCAGGAGTGACAACCACATTTAAATTTGTGAGTGAATCCCCTAAATGATCATTCCATGTGTGTACGAAACACCACTCACTCCTGAAACTGCGATTGACACCGTGGTAACTATAGAAACGTTCTGGCTTTTCGCGTGTTTGGTATCTGCTATTTTTGACCAAATTAATATTACATTGACAAAAGACTCGTTGTGTTCAGCAATTTGTATAAAAGCACACAGTCGTCGGATGCGTTTTGTTTATGCTGAAAAGCTGCTTCACAGAGCGCGCTCGCAGTGTTGCCATGTCCACTTATTTTAGGCGTTTTTGGGCTTGTTTAAGCTTGGATCATACAGTGATCGAGTTTGAGTTATTTAAGTGCACAGGTGCGGGTCACAATATTTTAGTCGTATTTTCAGCATAAAACATTTCCATTTATTTTGTTGTTTTATGGGCTTGTTCTTGTTCGCTGATTTGCTTGCAAGATCTGGCAACACGAATGCGTCAGGCTGGCACCGCTTTGCCTGTGATTTCTTGCACCGCACATACTGACGAGATAAACCTAAATTAAATGCAATATTTTTGATAACTAATTATATTATAACAATTTTGAGTGAAAAATGCAATTTAAATTTTCCCCTGAATTTTTTATTTTTTTGGGTATTTTTACTGTATACAACCCTTTTGTTTGAATGACGCTCTAACTGGATTTAACTCTTACTGTAATTATTTTTTAATTATGATAATAATAATATACATTTTCTATCATCTTGTTGTTCACAGGAAACATGCTGGTACTCAGTGCATGATGTCTGCCTCTACTGGCCCGCATGGCTGTGTGTGATTGTCTTAGAGACGATATGGTTATGTTTGACCTTCATCCTCCCAGTGCCAGACTGCCCAACGTTAGTAAACTCATACCTGTGATATGAGTGTCATTTTTTTTTTTTCAACAGCTGTCTAAATGTCCTTCCTCATATCCCCTGCCTCATTTGCAATCACAAAGGGAACCCGCTGCAGAATCTACTCTTTTTCTGATTTGTTAAAATTATATGAAATTTGCATAAATATCAGTAAGACATCATATATATAAAAATAGATTTGTCTGCTAATTAGAAAGGCAAAACAGATTTTTAGCATATTTAAAAAGTAACTTTTGCCCTGGTAAATGAGTTTTTTAACATTACGTAATGTTATTAGCCAGTCGTAATTGGTTATATTGAATGGATGGATGGGTGCGACGTAAAATGAATATGCAAATGAAAGTGATTTGAATTGCATGACTCATGTCCATCTATTTGCTATTCATGACATGCATTTTGCATGGAAATTGCTAGATTTTTCTTCTTGATGTCTTTCTCTCTCTTGCAGTGGTTATTTGGGTCCAGGGGGCATTGGTGACTTTGGCCTGTACCAAAACTGCACTGGTGGAGCTGCAGGTTACATTGATCGCTGGTTGCTCAGCGATAACCATATTTACCAGACACCTTCATCACGGGTAAACAGACAACAAAACAACGAGAACTAGTTGCCATTCTGCCAGACATGAGTTTCACTATTCGAATCGATTAAATCCTGATTTCGATTCTATATTGATTAATTTGGATTTATGTCAGATACACACTACATGTGTATTTTTCTCAAGGAAAGAAAAACGTACTATTGCTGTGCACTACACAGAGACCCCAGTAAGTTGGTACATTACGGTCATTTACATACAAACATTAAAATTGTACATAAGGCAGTTTTTTATTCAAACATACATTATTAAAGAAAAGGTTAAGTAAAAATATAATGAATATGTAATATAGTGCATATATTTAGCTAAATGTTCTTCTCTAGAGTTGATTTTTCTAGCTAACTATCAAGCTATAGACATTGAATGGGTTTTCTGAGGTAAATGTAACTTTACGTGACATTGATTTCATGCTGTTTTATTAATGTCTTTCCATGGTTGAAACTGATTGAGTGATTACATGACATTTTGGTAAATTGTAATGTATCTTTCACCATACCTTCTGATGTTCATTCATGTTTATTTAAGTGCTATAACTAGTAGTAAAGAGGAAGAGATGATCTGTTCACATGTGCTTTGCGCTGAATGCTTTGCGTTCACAACTGCTACAGCGATCTTTCACCCTACATTACAGAGCAGCAAAAAAGTTTTTATTGTTTGAATTTTGTAATAAAATTGACTGATTTGAAAGCTAAGACTTTTTTCATATAAAAGGTCACAAAGCTCATTGCAATTTAGGCACACTACAAATAATGTTTAGTTAAGTTTTGTTCATGCATCAACTGAAAACAGCATAGACTAAACGATCGATTTGTGGGGATTTAAGAATCGATATCAGTTCATCAAAATGTGAATCGATTAAAATTCAGAAATCGCTTTGCTAGAGCAACAGATAAGTTTCCACTTTTAATTTCTGTACTAGCACTCGCTGATGCAATTCATTGTGTTTTTTTCTGTGCATATATCTAGGTTTTATATCAGTCTATGATGCCCTTTGACCCCGAGGGTGTTTTGGGAAGCATCAACTCCATAGTGATGGCTTTTTTGGGTCTTCAGGTGAGTCAAGTAGAAGGAATCTGGTTTTCACAGTAGCTCTGTTTATGGACTCTTTTCACAGACTGTGATACTGCATTTTCACAGTTACCAACAGTCAAAGTTTCATATTTTTATATAAAAAAAACATTTATAACGCTGTACTTTGTTATTACCCTGACAGTAAATTAATGAATGATTTATCATTGTTGTGAAGGTGTTTATAATACAATGGTTGAGGGAGTGACGACGAATTTGACATCTTTCTTTCCTCTGGCTGCTGTAATCAGAGATTCTCTCTGTTTTCCTTCTTTTGGAAAGTTGTCGTGTGTTTTTTTTTTTCTTTTGCTATTGGAACAAATGGGAATACAAACATTATATTTGTTGTTGTCTCCCATTCACCACTATAGAAGTTTACCCAACTATGACGACTTCTAGAACCCGTAAATTGCTTGTTTTCTTTTTTTCATTTCTCTCTCTTTATTTAAACCTCAAACCTCATCAGTGATTCTCCTTTCCCTCCCTCTCTCTTACTGTATCAGTTTCAGCAGTCTAGTCACATGCCTCATGTAAACTATTTTTGTTCTGCAGTGCTTCCGGGAATCACATCTAATTGTCTTATCCTATTGCATGTTTTGTGTTTATTTGTGTTTCAGGCAGGGAAAATTCTGCTGCATTACAGGGACCAACACAAGCAAATAATCACACGGTTTCTCATTTGGGGATTCGTACTGGTATGTTTACCATCTGATTATTCTTAGTTTTTTATTAGCACTTTATATAATAACTATATAATAACTCAGTAAGATTTTTATACGTTTTATATTCAACAAGACATTTATATTGTTACAAAATATTTCTATCTCAAATAAATGCTGTTTTTTTAACTTTCTATTCATCAAAGCATAATGCAAAAATATTAAGCATCACATCTGTTTTTAACATAATAATAATAATAAGACATGTTTCTTGAGCACCAAATTAGCATATAGAATGATGTTTGAGGGATCATGTGACACTGAAGACTGGAGGAATGTTTGGTAGAAAACAGTTTTTTAAAATTGTAACAATATTACTGTTTTGACTGTATTTTAAATAGGCCTACTGTATTATGTAAAAAAGGCGGTTTGGTATATTTTGTGATAAAGAGTTGATTAAGCTAGATAAATTCATAAATCGACATTAAATACTGATTTACAGTAAGTAGACAAAAATTATTTTATTTTGAGAAGGAGACCTGATATTGGTGCAGTTACGTACGAAATATGGGTCATTTATACAGTTAAGAAGTTGTTATACAAAAATATTTCAACACAGAATGCCATGACTGACCAATTACAATCAAGTGTTTCAGAGAGTCATGTAACAATGTTTGGTAATGCTATCAGGGATGCATTTAATGTGTTTTTATTTATGTATGTTCATATTACAGTTGTCGTATTTTGAACCAGGAGATTCAAACACAATTTGAAATTTACTCAGTCAGTCAATATTTATATAAAGCTGTGTTTGTGGAAACCTCATGCTGTCTATCTTTGCATAAAGGGGATCATCTCAGCTGTTTTGACCAAGTGCTCAAGAAATGAAGGCTTCATCCCTGTCAACAAAAACTTGTGGTAAACTCAGTCTGCCTGTAGTTTTACTTATTTTAATGTTTTTTATTAGATACTATTTAATATTTTTTTATGTTGTTGTCATCATTTGTGGTCACAAATTTCGGAACATCTTGTTCATATGAAAGTATGCGCAGCACTTTCATTAGCAGATGAATGTATTGTTTGATGTGTGATTCACACAGCTTCTGTCTTGTGTGACTTTCAGGTCTTTTTCGTATGTGACGACTCTCAGCTGTTTTGCTTTTGTGACTCTGGGGGTTTTTTACTACACAGTGGATGTAAAGAAGTGGTGGTCTGGAGCTCCTTTCTTCTACCCTGGTGAGCACTTTAAACTGCCAGAATGAATGTACCTAGACTGAGGAATGCACCCAAATTTACTTTATATGGCTCTTGCATTTAAGATTCGACCCTTATGATTTTTAGACTGCACTTAGACTTAGAAATATGTATCCATATTTGTATTATTGTGGCAGTAACAAACCTCAAGGGGACGATATAGTTACCTTCAAATGCCTGTTCCAGGGTCAGCATGACACAGAAATGGCGATAGTTTTTTTTCTTCCCTATTATAAAATGTATACGAGTAAACCGACTTCTCAAACAAGAAAAAAATGGAGGGCGGGACTTGAATTTGTCCATTGGGAATTGATTGTAATGTTGTGGTTTGCTTTTGCTGTGATGTCAGGTGAGTGATCAGCTCACGGCATCAGAGAAAAGATGTCGCTGCTAAAGGGAGAGGAAGTTATTTTGATTAAAGATTATGTGGGCACATGCATTTTTAATAAAATAATGATGTGCACAGATAATTCATTTATAGTAAATACTGCAATGTTCTATAGAAAATGAAAATTGTTGACAGTATAATCGAAGTAAGAAAACTGACTATAAAAAAGGCCGTTTATGCTAATTATCGCTATTACACCTTATAACTATGGTGTTTTATGAATTGCTTTCAATTTGATGTTTTATTTGGCAGGTATGAATTCCATCTTGGTGTATGTGGGACATGAAGTGTTTGAGGAATACTTTCCTTTTCGTTGGAAGATGGCCAATAGCCAATCACACGCAGAGCACCTGGCACAGAACCTCCTGGCCACCTCTTTATGGGTGTTCATAGCCTACCTGCTGTACAGGAAGAAGATCTTCTGGAAGATTTAAAGGCATAGCAGATTTTAGGACCTGCTCTTCATTGTGAAAGAGATTTTTTTTTTTTGGTGGATATATTTTTAGATGTAGAAAATCAGCAGATCTCTGAACATCTGCGGGGAGACAAAAACTCACACGTGATCCAGGAATAGAAATTATTTGAGAAGAGCAGAAGGAAGAGAAAAGATGATCACACGTCAGTGCAAAGATACCTCTCTGGACTCAACCAAGCCTTCAAAACAAATGACAAGATGCCAAGAGCAGATTCTGCTAAATTCTAATTCCGTTTACTGGTTTTGGGTTAATTAATGATGTTTTGAAGCACAGTGATGCGGTATGGTTGGATTTGGAATTTCCTAAATTCTGAACATTTCAGGACTAAGTTAGGTTTAGTTAAATAATTGATTGAAACTATAAGCAAATGAGAAGGAAAGAAAACCCCAAACTGCCATAAAACAGTCTTCCATCAAGGTCTACAAAATATGCTGAAAGATCCACTATTATGGTAAAATAATGTTACACAATTTTAGGTTTAATTTTTAATGTCATGAACACTCTGGGACTTTGTCTTTTTTATTTTCAGTGGACTCTTTATCTCTTTTTTTAATATTGTGGTTTTATTCTTTATATCTTAAGATCAAAGTACCATAGTAAGAATAGGCTGTATATGTGTTTTGCCTTCTCAAAAACTCAGGAGATTTGCACAGCTTGGAGTGCCAAATATGGTGTACGTTATGCTTTCTCAGATAAAATAATGTAGTTGTTTATTACAGTTTACCAATAACTTGTAATCTCTCCCAAGAACATACCATCAAATTACAGAAAAATAGAAACACTAATCACTGACATATTTCCCATACACATTGCTGCTTAAAAAAATAATTGTTCCAAGAGAAGGGAAAATATTGATCCACCGTATTTGTTGCCGACTCGAAAAATCAATTCCATTTTTGTTACGGATGATGGATATTTTACAGAAGTATGAACTACATTTCCTCATGTTTATCTTTGTTTTAGATCTCAACATGGGATGTGGTAAAAAATAAATCTTTTTTTGCCATTAAATTTAATTTTTTCTTTTGAGTTTGTTATATGGATGAGGTGAACATGGGACCAATAGTGCCATCTTGACCTGGCAGCTTTCAATGTGCTCATCTTCAGGAGGGTTCCCCTCATATCACCAGTCAGTCTCAGACAGTCAGTATGAGTTTTCCGAATCACATTGTAGTCCTTTAGATACTTAAAAAAAAGAAGCAATTTCAAAAATTCATGTTGGAGGTATGCGTGCAATTTTGTGGAACAAAACGTGAAAGCTAAATGTATTATTTCATTGATAGTTCACTTAAAAATAAAAATGTCTGTCATTACTTGCATGTCACTCCGAACCTCTGGGATTCTTTCTTCTGTGGGAGATTTTATGTGATCGAAATTATTCAACCCCATAGCAAAATCAGGTTTATTGGCAAAAACTTTGATAAACCTTCAGGTGTTTGCAATGAACAAATCAATCAAAAGTAACTGAAATATCGGTGTAATTGAAAGTGGTTTCCCCAAACTGAAAATGCAACTTTTGCATTTTGCAACGACTTCTCAAAATTATTCAACCCCACAACAGCACAAATCTGTAAAACATGTGTTGTCAAGCAGAGGTGTAAAGTCCAGGTTCAGAAAGTAAAATATGCATATATAATTAAATATTTTGAGAGTGTATGTGGAGACCGACTTAATTACGTAATTCGAAGTGCTTCATGGGAGTGGGTGAGGCTAAAGGGATCTTTTAGAGCGTTTTGCTTGCGTCAACACTGATTAACAACCTGATAATTTTTCTCTAAATGAATGGAGTTTTTTAATTTTGGAACCAGACTGTAGCCTATCACTCTGCTGTGATCACATTATGAGTGAAAGTTTGTCCCGCCCTGGCGCCAGTAAACAGGTCATCAGAGGGCACATGAATTTAAAATTGTATGGATAAATTATTTATAATATATAGTGCAATGTTCCATAAAAAAATAGAAAATTGTCAATTTTGTTTTCATTGGGACTGTAAGCGTTACTGCGCCTTTAAAAACCTGTCCGACGGTCCGGGCACGCAGTGCGCATGCTTGAGAATATAGGAAGTCGGTAATGGTGACGGGTGGTGTGGACTTAAATCGGTCGAGAGCATCAGCGCGTCTTCAAGAAGAAAGAACAAACTCTTAAATACGGACTCACGGATATGACGCGGGGTTTTTGAGAGGTGTCTGAGTTTCTCTGGACAGAGACAGAAAACACCCACAGTCCGCAATGATGGCAGAATGCGATCCCACCGACGGCGAGCCGGAGAAAGCCGGTGGAGATTTAACACCGGAGGCGAACTTTCTCAATTCGGAGGTGCCCGCGGTCTTATTTGAAAAGACCCGACCGGTGCCGTCACTGGGACTTTCGCTGAACCCCGGGGCAGCGGTCCGGATCTCGGACTCGACGGAAAGCGTGCTGACGGAGCTTGAAGCGGACGGGTCCGGGGAAGAGGCGCTTCTGTTACCAGGACCTGCCGGGAGTCTCTCACCTCGGGCGGGGAGAGAGAAAAGGACGCGAAGGAACAGACACAGTTCATCATCTGATAATCTGGCTTCTCCAGGTGAGATATATGAGCTGGATATCACTCATAATCTGATTAAACTGGCTCAATCTAGAGGTGTGCACACACCTCCAACACCTTTTGTTTTGCTTCTCTAACAAAATACATCGTTTTGATGTAACGTTATAGCTATTTGTTTCAGTGCGATATTTCAGGTTTGCAAAAAGCATTGCATTCTCTGTTACTACTTTTAAACAAAACAAAATACACCCTAGTTATGGAAGAAAACACTACTGACCACGCCTTTATTTGAATATAGCCACTCCCCCTTTTTTAAATGACAGCCACTTTTCGTCATTTTATTGTTTAATCTGAATTCAATCTGAGAAAGAACGCACTCGGGACCAGTCTGCATTAGTTTCCATAGCAACGGCGCGTGTTCTGTTTCTGCTAAGCGCAGTGTGTTCCAAAAAAAAACAGCTAATAAACTTTGGGGAACTTTATAAGATATTAAATCAAACAGAGAGGGGATGTTTTTTTTGTTGTTGTTTTTTTTTGCCTCCTCCACAACACACATTGAACAATTTGCAATGTAAAAGAAATATATGAAATATTCTAAATTCACTCCCACACGTCTTGCACTATGTGCTGCCTGTTGTTACCCCATCTGCTTTATCTCAGAACATGGTCCGTTATGCAACCTTTCCAGAGTTCATCTTACATGCTCTTTGAACCTGGAGCACACATGTACAGGTGACACCACAGCAGCTTCTGGAATATCTACAACACTCTTGATACACATGCTTGACTATTTCTGTGTGTTGCAACTCGCTGCATATATTTTCGTCTTTCCAGGTGCGTCTGTACTCACAAGATAGTTAGATTAGATGTGGAGTGCATTGACGCAATAAAGTTTTCTTGCAAATTAATAACGGGCTAATTTGAATGCGGATAACCTAGAGAGCAGAAACACATCCAACATCCACATCCGAGCCTTCAATGAAAGGGAAAACAATCCTTTAGTTTAGGGTCTCTCAAAAGGGGTTGCATGCCATTGCCTATACTTTTAAATTAAGCTATTATTAGAACTGCATCTCTGTGATGCTATTTTTTGTTTTGTTTATAGGCATAACAAAGTGTGCAATTGCTACATATAGTTATTAAATATAAATGCTGCCAGAAATGAGACATTCATTATTTACACGACAATTAATGATTAATAACGTCTAAAGATCATCACATGACACTTAAAAAAAAAAGAAAAAAAAGAAGCTTTTAAACAGAATCAGTTACAGATTTTTTTTCTTCCATATTGTGACATACACTGATAATCCAAAATAATATGACTAGGCACAGATGAAGAAAATATCATTGATCATTTACTAACGAGGTGACATGTTAAGGTCTGGGTAGATTAGATGGTAAGCAAACAATCAGTTCTTGTAATAAACATGTTGGATGTAGGAGAACTAGCCAGGAATAAAGCTCTGAGTGAATTTGACATGGGCCAATGTGGCGGGCAGGGCGCGAGTGCTAATGAGCGGAGAGCTCACTGCCGTGCTCCTGAGTCTGTGAGGGGACGGAGGAGCTCGTCGTTCGCAGGAGGCCCGACCCGCTGCCGTCTGCCATGATGAGGAGGAGCTAAGTCTCACAGACAGTGCAAGATGAGAAAGGACCCAGTCCTGGACTATTTATGTTGTGTTTTATTATGTTTATGAGACCGTCATCCGTGAGGGGCTGCCGCTTTACTTTGGTTTTGTTGTTTGTTTATTTGTGTCGTTAAACTTTACATTGATAGTTTGCCGGTTCTCACCTCCTCCTTTCCTGAGCCTTTAAACTTTGCCAAATTGTTATGTAAAGGAGATTGGATAAGGTATCTCTGAAACGGCTATGCTTGCGTTTTGCTCTCGGTCAACAGTGGTGAGAATTTACCAACCGTAGTCTGAGGAGCCACGAACTACAAACTGACGACCGGGTGTTGGGTGCCCAAAGCTCATCGATGCAAGAATGTCTACTGTAGCACAAGCCACACAATTTTTGTAATATTTTTTTAGGATAGTAATTGGAGTATTGTGTCACAACACACTTGGGCTGCGTAGCCATAGACCAATCAGAGTGCTCATGGTGACCCCTGTCAACCATTGCGCATGCGAGCGCCAGAACTGGACCTTAGAGCTGTGGAAGAAGGTCGCCTGGTCCGATGAGTCTAAAAAATTTTTATTTTATTTTTTTTTACATTATGTGGACTGCTGTGTACATGTGCGCTGTTTACCTGGAGAAGTGATGGCACCAGGATGCACTGTGGGATGACAACAATCCAGTGGAAGGGGTGTGAATTTTCATTTCGACTTTAAATTTGTTCTTATTAGATCTAAAACCTAATTATGGCTTGTATCACCCTGAAGGTGGTTATTTTGTGTTGATTCTACTGTAATGTGGAAGTGGATAGGATGCGAGTATATTTTGAAAGTAGTGAAATTAGCCTAGTCTTTTAGCCTGGGTTTCCCCATGCTGCCTTGGTCACAGCGCGATTTTATTCACGCTGCTAGATTCCTTGGACCAGATTTTTGCCTCAGCGAGGGGACCAATCACAGAACGGGGAGGGAGCAGCAAGACGATGATGACGTCTATGCGACACACCGAAGCAGTTTGTTTATATCTATGGATCCAACATGGCAGCAGACGCAAAGTTACCATTCGATGCAGCCTTAGATATTGTTCTAAGTAGTTTAGAACGCAAGTTTATTTTGAAAAAAGCAACTTTTTTTGGCACTCTACATACGTCATCTGATATAATTGAAACGATTGGCTATGATCTACGTACAGGCGCATTTGATAGACATTCGCAGCACCCAATAAACGGCTCTGGGCATTCGTAAACCACGCCTCAAATACGAGAAAATGAACATGTGGTTCCCAGACCCACGTCTCAATGAGACTAGGTCTGACGTTAGCCAGGCTACTAGTCTTTTTGAAATCAGGCAATTTTGGCAGCATGACCAAGACATCTGCACTTGCAGTTATTTATTTCAATGGATTTTCTACTAGTATATTTCTATCCTATACATGCTTAAAGAACTGCCTGATGGGCTGAATGAGCCCTTCTCTGCTCACTGAGATTGCCTCTATAATCCTGTACAGTAAAATATATAAGAGGGATTCGGGCTCGAATTTGAGACTGGGCGTGACGTCATGCGCGTTCACGCTCACCAGGCTATGTCTCGCAGGTTTGTGTATAAGCCACCATTCTCCGCATCAGCGAAGACCACTCGTGCGTCAAAGGTAGAAGATGGATTCAAAGAGACCGGCTTGTAGTCCATTCCAAACCCCAACGCAAACTCCATGTAAAGTAAAGAAAAGAGAAATTTTGTCTAGTGCCACCACTCTGGTTGCAGTTCCGCTTGTCACCAGAGGGAGCGTAGTTCTGCAAAAACTCAGACTTGCGTTTTGCACCTTTAATTTCACATTGTAGCTAAGATGAAGTCTTTAAAAATCTAACTATTCTGATAATTAATATTTATGACATGCAGATATGTTTTCTGAGGTGTGTTTGTATGGGTGTGTCTGGCCTGTGTATGTACAAGAGAGGGAAAGTGTTCTTGTCTTCTGAATGTTTAATGGCCATCAGAGAGGTTCTGTCTGTCTGTGTATAATGGACTCTCTTATTTACCCAGGGAAAGCTGCCCAGAGACCGTCAGCTGAGTGTGTATGTGTTTTACCTTTTAGAGCATATGTAGGCCACTTTGTGTTAGTTTTACAGCAGTGTATGCATTCATTGTAGTGGATTCTGAAAAAAGAATGTGAGTTTTAGTCAAATCCATTGTGAAATAAATAAATATCCTTCATTGGTACATCATGATGCTTATGTGTGGCTTTGTTCACACTGCATTTTAAAAATAGATATTTAGGACTTGCTTGCTGTCATTTTGCAAGTGGCTTAATCTGATAATCTGTTTGTAGAGTGTAGCTGCATTGGTTGCTATAGTAATAATGCATGCATCTTGCAGATACAGCAAGGCTTTTTTCAGAGCATCAAACCAATTACCGATTAGGTTTGTAAACTTTGGGTTTTGTGTGGTTTGTTCAAAAAAACTAAATAAGCTTGAATCATATCCACCAGTTATTTCTGCCTGTCTAAACAAAGCCTTAGTGAGCATGTTGTGTATGTAGTTCAGTGTTAGTAAAGCAGGCCCTCTTTATTTAAGTTTGGAATGGATAGTGACTGGATCTGATCATCAGTTGCCTCTACACAGATCACATGTGACATGAGTGTGTGTTTGCATTAGGAACAACAAAAATTAAATATCTTCCGTATTGTAAGCTCCAAGTAAACATCAGATTAAAATGGATTTCCAAAATATAAAAACAATGTAGGGCAGTGATTTTGTTTTTTAATTAGATGGAAGCAGATCTTGCAGCTGATTTTAAGAAACGGTGGTGTAAGTGGATGAAATGATTGGAGAAGTCCACCATACATTACCAGAGATTCATGTCTTGGGAAAATCGAGTTTTTGATTAAGAATTACAGGGTCATGCATTTAAAAAATGGAATTAAAATATAAAGGTGATCAAGCCAACTTTAATATGTAGAATATGTAGAAGTCTTCTTTGTGATGCATGCATTAAGGAATTACTAGAATTCTTAGCTTGTACAGGAATTATACTAGCTGGATTCTGTTTAGTCTACATTTTTTTTTTTTTGCCAATTTTTACTAAATGGGTATGAGAACCCAGATTTGAAGCTGCCAAGACCTAGTACAGCACATGAAAACATTGCATTTGCTGGTCTTTAGATGAATCACTTTGATATTGAACCTTTCATCTAACGCCTATACATTTTTCAGCCTTTTTTGCACTCCAGTAATGCACAGTGCTCTTAATTTTTATCCTTTTGAAGGCTGGTTTGCAGACATGGCAAAAGTGTTTGACTAAATTGCATGCTCACTAGTGATTCAGCTTTGAAGATTTGATTTCTAGGAGTAGGTTAAATTTTGTTCCAGATAAAAATGGCCTTGAGCATGAATTTCACTCTGATGGAAATTATGAGGAAGAAAAAAAACATTCCCCAAAACGTTCTGCCGTATGGCCTTTTGAGATGAGGGGACATATTTACATATAAATGCAGACACACAAGTGAATATATTTGCTGCACTGTACATTTGACTCTTTGTGCATATAGGTAATAGCAGTGGAGATTTCAACCATTTCCCAGAAGACCCAGAATTTGGAGAGATTATCCAAAGGGCGGAGCAGGCGATAGAAAATGGCGTATTTCCTGAACGCATCTCACAAGGATCCAGCGGAAGCTACTTTGTCAAGGATCCTAAAGGGGTATGTGTATTTAAATGGGTGTTGAGATTGTCCCTAAGAAATCAATTTAAGCGCCATAACAGAAGAACATTTACATTTAATGATTTAGCAGATACTTTTGTCCAAAGCAATTTACAAATAAGGAGAACAATAGCAGCAGTTGAATCAACAAAATAACAATAATATGTAAGTCATTATGTAAAGACTCAGGGTTGAGTTTTGCAGGTCATTCCTGCAGGGAACAGTCAAGGTAAAGGTCTGTGAAAGGGATTCTGTGCCTCTTTAGGATGGCTCTACATGGCGCTGTTCACTTGCAGAACACAATCTTCTGGAGGGTATATAAGTTTGAAGTAGTGAGTTTAGGGTATAGGGGTGCAGAGCGAGTGAAATTTGATGTGCCTCGCATTTGATGCGAGTGGCTATTGGCAGCCAGTGCAAATTGATGAAGAGAGGCGTGACATACTCTCTCTCATACCACTTTTGCTGCTACATTCTGGACCAGTTGCAGAGGTTTGACAGTGCATGCTGGAAGTCCTGTCAAGAGAGCATTACAATATATTCCAGCCTGGCTTGGACAACAACTTGTGTGGCATTCTCCGATAGGAAGTTATACTTCCTAATGTGGTATAAGGAAAGTCTGCAGGACAGGGCAGTTCTAGCAATGTGGTCTGTGAAGTTTAGCTAAACATAAAACATAACTCCGTTCCAGGTTGTCCTGGAATGATTTATGGATGATGAACCTAGCTGAATTGAGAAGTTGTGATTAAGTGTTCAGTTGGCTGAAACCACAAGCAATTTTGTCTTGGCAAGGTTAAGTTGAAGGTGATGGTCCTCCATCCAGCAAAAATATCTGTTAGGCAGGCTGAGATGCGAGCAGCAACCATCGGATCATCCAGCTAAAATGAGAGGTTGTGTCATCATAGCAGTGAGGTGAATAGCCATGTCTCTGGATGACACATCCTAGTGATGTCAAGTAAATGAAGAAGAGAAGTAGCCCAAGCACTGAGCCCTGAGGCACCCCAGAAGCTATATGTTGTGACTTTGACACCTCACCCCTCCAAGATACCCTGAAGGACCTATCTGAGAGTTAAGACATGAACCACTGGAGTGCTGTTCTGAGATGCCAATTGTCATGAGGGTTTATAGGAAGATCTGGTGGTTAACTGTTAAAAGCAGGAGACCGATCCAGCAAAATGAGGACTGATGATTTAGAAGCTGCTCTTGCCAGTCTCAGAGCTTCAATAACTGAGAGAAGGGCAGTCTCAGTTGAGTGGCTGCTTTTGAAGCCAGATTGGTTGCTGTCTAGAAGGTCGGTTTTGTGTGAGAAGAACAAGAACATTGACCAAAAGTTCCCATCAGCAGTGGAAAAACGTAATGTAGATGATGAATTACTGATGAATTAAGTGTTTCTTAGGGTGCTTTCACACTAGTTCTTTTGGTGTGCACCTGGGTTCTATTGATGTCAGATTTCGGTTCGTTTGGATGATGTGAACGCTGATTTCCGAAACTCTGTGAACCTGAACCTGTGAACCGTACCAGAGTTTGCATAAAAAAGTTGGTCTGTGGTATGGTTCATGTGAACTATAGGATGGTTCGCTGCTGATATAAAGGCAGTTTTACTCAATTTATGACATTTGAGTTGAAAAAAAAAAAGGAACAAAAAAACTACTTTCCTGTCAAGCATGACTGACGCAATGCAAGCAGAGAGAATGTATATCTCATTTCTGCTCGCCTTAAGCACAAATGGACTACTGCTTTCTTTAGAAGATTTGCAGTAACCTACATTTGAAGCAGATAGACTCAAGTGCTGTTATGTGCTGATGCTTTGAAAGCAAAACCAAAGGTTCGAAAACCAAAATATAATAGTGAGTTGAGCAACACTATGCATTTTGCCGCCACCTCCTGCTTCATCTCACCATGCAATGAGTAAACAGCTGCTGCTTTTGTTCAAATCCAAATCATGTATTGTGAACAAGGGGGAGCAATCAAACCAAGCGTGAAAGCACCCTAAGAGCACTACGCCTTTTACAGTATGATTTATAGTAGTTGCATTCAAATCTAGTTAAATGTGATTTTTCTTGATTCTTCTATCTTGTCATCTTTAGAAAATCATTGGTGTATTTAAACCAAAATCAGAGGAACCTTATGGTCACTTAAACCCTAAATGGACCAAATATTTCCATAAAGTCTGCTGCCCGTGCTGTTTTGGCCGTGGCTGCCTCATTCCTAACCAGGGCTACCTCTCTGAGGCAGCCGCCTCACTCGTGGACCAAAAACTGGGTTTGGGGGTTGTACCCAAAACTAAGGTGAGGAGGATGGGCATTATATAGGCATTTAAATTTACTTTAATATAAAGCTTTCATCTTGGAATTAAGAGCCACACATTTTTCTTTTATTTTAAGGTTGTAAATTTGGCAAGCGAGACTTTTCACTATAGTGCAATTGACCGTGCCAAATCCCGTGGTAAGAAATATGCCCTGGAGAAAGTCCCCAAAGTTGGACGGCGATTTCACAGAGTCGGCCTTCCTCCAAAGGTAACGAGACACCTCATAGTAATTCCATCCCCATTTTCTAAAAGGGATAGTTCTTAGAATTAAAATTGTCCAAACTAATTTTCTTGTGTGGAACACAACAGGAAATATTTTATTAATGTGCACACTGATCTTTTCTATATAACAAAAGCATAACTTTTTAATCTAGTTTTTTTTGAAGCCATACGATTGCTGAAAATGTTGTTTTGCTGTAGCTCTAAAATCTCATTCGCACTTTAACATGTTTGTGACCAAATGTTTTAGATATTAAACCTGTCTTGACATGATGTTTGAATGCATAGAAGAAAAGTGAGAGCAGCAGAGGGCAAGATTTTCAGCAGTCTTGATTTCTCCTCTTTTGTGTAGGTGGGCTCATTTCAGCTGTTTGTGGAGGGCTATCATGAAGCAGACTACTGGCTGAGGAAGTTTGAGGCAGAGCCTCTTCCAGAGAACATGAGGAAGCAGCTTCACTCTCATTTTGAGAGGCTGGTGGTGCTGGATTATGTGATTAGAAACACAGGTACCCAATGCTGTATAATGCCTCTGGGCCTATGTTCTTGAACCTATTCCCTTACAAATCTTTACCATGGTGACCATAGTTTCCACCTAAACTCATTGTTAGTTATTTTTACTAAAATAGAGCTATGGTATAGACTAGAGTAACTTGATAAGTCACTACTGTCAAAAAAGAGAAGGCTTTTTATACTTTTTGGAGGTTAATTTATGCTTTGTGATTTTATTACTATGGTATTTTGGTTGCTGGTAAACTGGTTGCCATGGTTTTTTTCACAGCTAGGCTTTACATGACTTTTCTTCATTTCCGCTTTTTCTACCTCCCACACAATACAAATGTGCCTTAATTTTTTTAGCACAACATGTTATTCCCATATAACAGAAATGCTAACTGATATCTCTTATTTGGCTTCTTCAGACAGAGGGAACGATAACTGGTTGATCAAGTATGAAAAGTCAGGCGATGGAGAGCTGACAGAGAAGGTGAGCTGGGGGATATTTATAGAGCTCCTCTGCTGGGCAGAGACTTTTCACTGCACACTTTCAAAGAAAATGCCATAACTGAAAACCATGTGTACTATGTGCTGTAATGCAAGTAGGCAAATGCAAGGGTGTCATATTCCTATTTTTTTTTTTATATACCAAATGA
Organism: Semotilus atromaculatus; assembly: GCA_031834385.1. NCBI lineage: Eukaryota > Metazoa > Chordata > Actinopteri > Cypriniformes > Leuciscidae > Semotilus > Semotilus atromaculatus. Next base: position 13,571,481 of record JAULUF010000023.1, on the reverse strand, counting down.
GCATAGGTATAGGATACTAAAATATATTTAATAATTAAACCTATTGGGGTGTAATATGTAAAATGTAACCATGTACCGGTAATGTTAATAATATGCATCGTGATATAGACTCAGCTTACTGTATTTATAAGGTATAGTTCACCCCAAAATTCTGTCATCATGTACTCACCTCAAACCTACCGTATAAGGTTTTCGCTCATCTTCCAAACACAAATGAACATATTTTGTATGATACCAGAGAGATTTCTGTCCCTCTATTTGAAGTCCATTCCTCTAAAACTTTAAACTTCCAAAAAAAGGTCACAAAGGCATCATAAAAATAATCAGTCAAACTGCTAATCCTAGTCTTCTGAAGAGACATTATCGGTTTATACGATGGAGAGATTTACAAGGCACATACTGTAGGAAACACGGACTGTCAAATGTCCTTGCGAGAACGACATGTGAATAAGTAAATGAAAACAGAATTTAAATTTTTGGAATAACTAACCTATTAAAGGTTGGGAATATTCATTTTGACATTCTTTGTGATTATAACTGTGATTGATTGATCTTAAGCGCAGACACACTGGAGCTTCATTCCTCTAAGAGAAAGCACAAACATTTAAATCACTATCACATTTTTAGTTTTTGTAGTATGATGATTCAGAGCATTTTAGGTGGTTTATTCTTATCATGTAAGTGTATTAATAGAGGCAGAGACAGGAGATAGTGAGCACCGTTGTGTAGCTTGTGTAAGAGGTCCAACAAATCTCTGCACTGAAAGTGCTGGTGTACTGTGTGAGGGGAAAAAAAAAGAGCAGTGATATTACTTAATTAAATGTTAAATATAATGTATAATACTGCAATGGGGGAATATTTGTCTTGATAATGCCAAATGTCTGATTTTACTAGTAAAAAGGGCCTACATTATTTTAAATATGTAGTCAGTGACAGTGAAAGCATATGTGTTTAACATATTCATGATTCTGAAGCTGGAAATGCCCTGTGCCACCCATGCCCTGTGCACTAGGGACCAGGACCAAGTCCAAGCCTATTTAAGTCCACCCCATAATACCAAATTTAGCATTTTAATCAATCCTACTTTTTGTTAACTATTTACCATATATCTTAATAATAATTCAAAACAAACAAACAAAAAAAAAAAACACATTTTTTGGCTTAAAGTATCACAATAGTATCATATTATGAGAGTGTATTGTTACACCCCTAATATATACATGACATCTCTTAGTAAACAGTTCCTTTCATATTCACAGCTCTGTAAACATCACACCACGTGATGACTTATTCAGTATTGCGAAAGCAACTGTGTTGGAGTTCTTTATTTCTATTTGATTAAGTTGCTGCAAAGGTTGAATTAATGTAATGATGATTGTTTCTCAGTCCAACACTAATGCTGAGTTTCTCTTCCATATGTCTCTCTTCAGGAGTCTGAATGGACTGACCCAAAAGACTCGGCCATAAAGATTGCAGCTATAGATAATGGTTTGGCCTTTCCTTTTAAACACCCTGATGAGTGGAGAGCATGTAAGGATTATTTTTTTTACACTTCATTGTAATATGCTGACTTGATGCTCGGGAAACACTTTGAAAACAGTCGTGTTGTTTCATATTTTTTTGCTATAAACTGTGATGCTTTTTTTTTTTTAAAGGATTCTTTGATTAATAGAAATTTCAAAATAGCAGTGTTTATTTGAAATGGAAATCATTTGTAACATAATACATGCCTTTACTGTCACTTTCAATCAATTTAATGCGTCCTTGCTCTATCAAAGTATTCATTTTTTAAACAACACTAAAGAAGTTCCCATATTTGCTCGTTTATTTTTGTCTACCAAGCTCGATTTCGAATATTTAAGCATAACACAACATAAATACAGTCTAGTATGTCCAGATTTTACTGAATTAATAATTGGCCATTGTTTTGGTTCATGTAGATCCGTTCCACTGGGCTTGGTTGCCTCAGGCCAAAGTGCCCTTCTCCCAGGAGACCAGAGACCTTGTGCTCTCACGCATTTCTGACATGAACTTTGTACAGGACCTCTGTGAGGACCTTTATGAGATGTTCAAAGTAGGTAATCTAATGTACCTGTATTCTTACCATTCAAGGCAGTGAATATGTTATAAAAGTGTTGCTTTGGCTGAAGTTTATTTAGAGACTCAACTTCTTGGACAGGGCTTTAGCAGGCTGTCATTCCGGTTTCTGTTAGCAAGTTGAAGCTTAGCATGCTGTCAGCACACTAAAACCCTTAAAGAAGTTGCGTCACTAAATTCATCCCATTTTAAGTGGCTCTGCTAAAAATATTCCAGCTAAAATTCACAAAACCAAGAAAAAGTCTAGATAAATAATTAACTGACCTCTCTAAGCGACCTGACCTCATAAATGAATTGAACCACTCTGTATTTTCAGACGGATAAAGGGTTTGACAAAACCATGTTTGAGAAACAGATGTCCGTGATGAGAGGACAGGTAAGTTTTATGCTTTGGAATTATTGTTTTACAATGCTTTCTCTGCTATTCCAGAAATGGAGTTCTGTTCTCACTTGTTTCATTCTCACTAAATACTGGAGCTCTTCACAATGAAAAATTCACAGCTAACGTATAATTCAGGAAGCTATTTTCACCCTATCACTGCTGAGATGTAGACCTGAATTTAGACCTCATATTTTGCAATGACAAGTAAAAGATTGTCTTTAACATATAGTTTTTTCTGCATATAGCCAGACTTAGTTTGTTTAGTGTTCTCTATGCCATTATACATTTAAGAGATTGGGGTCGGTACTTATTTTTTTTAAAGAAGTATTTTTTTGCTCACTTTTAGTATTGTGAAATATTACTACAATCTAAAATTAACATTTATTTGTGAATATATTTTAAAATGTAATTCATTCCTGTGATGGCAAAGCAGAATTTTCAGCAGACATTACTCCAGTCTTCAATGTCACATGATCTTTCAGAAATCACTCTGTTGATTTGATGCTCAGGAAATATTTATTATTATCAATGTTATTAGAACTGTTGCTTTTTTTTCTCTTTTTTTTTCTTCTCCAATATTCTTTGGTGATCTTGAGTTAAGAAAAACCTGTTATATTCTAGCTTCATGCATTACTATTAAAATTATTGTTTTATCAACACTTATTATTAAAATCAACACTTGATATTAAAATATGTTTTTGACAGACTACATTTGGATCAAATTCACAAAGATGATCAAATCCTAGATGGAGTAGATAGTGTCCATCAACACTCCCGAATCTTCACAGTCCAATAGCTTGTCCTGGGTCGACATTTCATTCATAACTTTAGGCAGTTTTGATTTTATATGCTGTTTAATGTTCGCATATCTTTACATATGCCTATGATTCCATATGATATCGCTCGTTTCTGCAGCATATTTGTGTGTGTTTTGATCAGGAGATTCAGTACTCTTTCAGAAGATGCTTAATAGCGCCTCCTACCGAATAATAGTTAAAACACGAAAAGGGAACCATTGTCTCATAAATGCTGGAAATTTACATCAAAAAGAGTTAACAATACAGGGTTAGGGTCACTTTTGATCAATTTGATGCATCCTTGATGATTATACAACGCCGTCGGTGTATGAATGTGTGAGTGAATGGGTGAATGAGAGGCAAAATTGTAAAGTGCTTTGGTGGCCATTGGGTCTATGAAAGCGCTATATAAATGCAGTCCATTTACCATTAAAAGTGTTCAGTTTATTTTTTTATATATATTTTTTTTTTTACTGATTTCAAAATGTTTGAACAGAAGTGTATGTAGTAATAGGCAAACTGATTAACTGGAGTTCATTATAAGTGTTATTGTGTTGTAAGAGCTGCATAAAAACACCTGCTGTATGTAAACTTGTACTTGCCTGTTCTTCTCAAATAGATCCTAAACCTGACCCAGGCTTTGAAAGATGTGAAGAGCCCCATCCAGTTGGTGCAGATGCCTCGTGTGGTGGTGGAGAGGAGCCGTGGAGGAGGCCAGGGTCGCGTGGTCCAACTGGGCAATGCTTTTACCCAGACGTTTCACTGCAAGAGACCCTTTTTCACCTCCTGGTAAAGGGGCCTCACAGAGAGGATGAAGACTGGGTCCTATCTTTGATGGTTAGGGCATATTCAGACACTGGATGGAGAACTTTCTGATGAGGACTTGATGGATGAATGTAGCAAAGGGAGAGACTTAAAAGACTGCACAGAGGATCTGAGGCCTTTTGTTTTCCTGAGCCTTTTCCCAGAATTCTCCTCTTCAGCTCACTATGGCTGTCAAGTTGGAATGTTAAAAGGGAATCGTTCTTTGAAAATGTTGAAGTTATGTCGTGACAGCCTTTCTCAACTGCCAATTATTTTATAAGTATAAATATAGATATTATAAATGAAGAATGATGCTTAAAGATAATTTAAACTTGAAATAAATGCTTGAATGTAACCTGCAAGTTTACATTTTACACGTCTCCTGAGCACATTTCAACTCCAAGGAACTCTGGTGATTATGGTATTTAATATGATGAATGTATTTGCGGATTATGTAACATGATGCTGGTGACAGCATGTACATTGTTAAAGGTGGGTGCTTTGAATCCCCTGGTAAAAGTATAATTCCAAAAGGTTGTCTCTTTCACACAATCCTATGTATGCATCTTGGACTTTGTATTCCAGCTGAACGGTTGCTAGAGCAGGGCTGTATATTAAAAATGAAGTGAATAAAAAATAAAGCTTTGGGATTGGTTAAATGTCCTAGTGTTTATTTATTTTTACGTGTTTGATTTGTCCATTTAAGAAAGGAGGAGAGGCTTTTTTTTGGATGAAAATGAGAAATGTCCTGGTTCCAAATCAGCAAGTTTTAACTACCTGTGGTGAAAAGCGTTTGAAAAAATATTTATTTTTGTGTTAAAAGATTTAAAAAAAGATTGCTAAGAATTATTTTAATGCTTGTTTAAGATAATCTTAAGTCATCTTCAGGCTCCTTAGTTGGGCCCCGGCCCCCTGGTCGACAACATTGATGTTCTGTCATTGTGCTGCCACGCTGTGGGCATTTTTAGTAATGAAAACCGGACACACTGACACACTGAGCTCGCCCGCCTTGCATGTATTTGCAGTGCAAAAACTCATGCTGTCAGTGTTTTTGCTCTAAACTTGGTAGTACCTACCTGTATAAACCTAGGGCATGAATAATGTTATCGTAAAATAAGTCCTGTTCCAGAGCAATTGAGCAAAGGACAAAGTGACCGATAACCTACATCTGCTACTTCGACTGTGTATGGAGTGCTGCATGTTCTTATAATGACCAATAGGTGGCAGTGTTTACTCACAAACGAACACCACATGACACAAAGCCACCACATCCTGGGGTGCGTTTCCCAAAGCCAACTATGGTCGCAAGTTCCATTGAACTCTATTGGTAACGACAGAACTTGCGACCATAGTTGGCTTTGGGAAACGCACCCCTGGATAGTTTTCTCACTGCTGTATCTCGCATGTCGAAACCAAACAAGTTGATTAATCACCCTTTGTAGCTGGACTGGGAGAAACAAGTAGGCCTACTCGATTTGCTGTTCAACCACATGCTTGTTAAAGTCTATCAATTATCTAGATGTATTCGTATGTGAAATAATCAGTGTCGGGAAGGTTACTTTGGAAATGTAATAGGTTACAGATTAGTTACCATTATGTAAATTGTAATACGTAGTGTAACTAGTAATTAGGCTACTTTATTAAAGTAATGTAACTGATTACATTTCCTACTTTTTCTACATTTCACGAAGATTTTCAACTGTTAATCATTTTCAAACATTTAAACTAGGCAGGGTTAACCAGTAGGCTATAGGTAGGCCTACTCACTGATTTACTGTCAGCCCAGCTAACAATTTATGGTTCCCAGAACGTTCTTCTGGGAAAGTTCGTTTTTGGTTGCGGGATCATTCCCGTTTTGTTTAGGTTTTGGTTTCCATGGAAAGTTTTCTGAACGTTCAGGGAACGTTATAACCATGAGGGAACGTTCCCTAAACGTTCTGTGCTGTTAGTGGAGATAGCCTACTTTTAAAATCCTTCATCGTGACTTTAATTAAGATTATAAAAAATCCCTTTTAAAGCACAGCGACCACAAAATCAGGGTTACTTTGAGATAGTTCTGAGCTTAAATACAGATTTCCAGATTAAATGATTTTTACATTTCCAGCACTGGAACACATTTTTTTTATCAGGTGGCAACTCTCAGACAGATTTGAGCATAAAACTTTCAGAATCCATGAATGTGGATTGATGTGATTGGCTGACGTGGTGCGCTGCAAAATTCAAACAAGAGAGCCAATCAAAAGCATCAGAAGAATAGCATCGCTTTACGAAACGGCCATAACAGGACAGGAGGCATCGTGTGCATCAAAAACTGGCAAAGCAACATTACTATTATGCAACACATTGTAACGCCGTAACATTGTAGTCACTTCCCAACACTGGAAATAATGCTATGGAATCGAGTTTGTTGAATTGTCCAAATCGTTAAATGGACAGTGTTTAGTTATATTTGACTGCAGTTTACAGTTCTCTGAAAGTATGAGCACCTGCATAGACTCAAAGTGACTACAAAAAAAGACATGTCAGTCTGAATTAAAATAAGACTGACCTACAAAAAGAAAATAAAAGAAAAAAAGCATGCATTTGTGAAACATTATAAAGTCAAGCTGTTCTATTAACTTTAGGCTATAGGCTATTTATTCTCATATTGCATTCATAATTAATAATTGGCTACATCATATTCTAAATAGGCTAATTGTAACTGCTGATATTTAAGAAGTGTGCTTCATTAAGCACAGAAAAAATACTGACAAGAATACATGACAAATTCAATACATTTCTGCCTTTGTTCGTCAGACAGCTTACATGTGGCAAACTAAATTGAAGCGGTCAAAAACTGCATACACAATCTGGAGGAATGTGTTGTCCTGTTTTCCCTCTTTCACATTAACACGCTGTCATTTATCAATGTGGGAACTCTCCTCTAGCTCATTCTCAGAAGAAAGATGGAAAATCTCTCTCTCTCTCTCTCTCTCTCTCTCTCTCTCTCTCTCTCTCTCTCTCTCTCTCTCTCTCTCTCTCTCTCTCTCTCTCCCTTCCTCCCTCTCTCTCTCTCTCTCTCTCTCTCTCTCTCACCCCAACTTTCTTCACACACATCTTATCTGGCCTTGTTTTCAGTTCCCAGAAAAGCACAACTTTTTTTTTCCCCCTGTTGGATTGGTTCATAAATGTGACTCCATTAGATGGGTTAGCCTATTTACCTTTCTTGGAAATCAGATTGCTGGAAGTGTTGAGGGTGTAAAGGTGACAGATTTCTCTGGCTGGTATGACTTTGAGTTTGGCCTCGGCTTGGAGGCTTTGCAATGACATTTCCCTCTTTGTTTGAGCGGTATAGATAAATTATATAAGTAGATGCTGAGATCACCAGCAACACAGCTGGTTCACTCCCTTGTTACCATAGTGGTCACTAGGAACGTCAATTATCAGAATATTAATACTTAATCATAAAATACTTAAAACACCCAACAACTCTATTTCTATTTTCAATTCATTTGTAATTCACTATTTTAATGCAAGTATCAATTTTGAAATTAATAATGTGAGTGCTGAACATAACTGCACTGTAAAAAAAAAGTTGGATTAACTTAAAAAAGTAAGTTACCTGGTTGCCTTAAAATTCTGAGTTCATTGAAATTAAAAATTTGAGTTAATACAACAAAGGAGATTGGTTTAATAAATAGAAACTCAAAATATTATGTTATCTGAACTACATTAATTATCTAAGTTGATTTGACAAAATATAAAAAGTTGTGATAACAAATCATCAAAATTCATTTTTACAGTGTGTACAGAAATTTGTCACAAATTAAAAATATTAATGAAAGTCGAACATAAATCATTAAACGCAAACGCATCATAGATGGAAGCCATTCATGCTGTTTTAATACATTTAATAGTGCATTTTGACCATGATTAATCTGTACAGAAATAACATTAATAATAAAAAAGATAAACAACTTTCTCATTTCTGTAACTTAGAGTGTAACATTTACAATAAAATAAGATACATACAAAAACAAGATATGAGTGATATAAATACAGAGGCTTTTAAATTAACTGTCATTGTCATGCGTTATTCTCTGTTTGGCAGCATACACTTAATTTACACACGTTTATGATACACCGCCGTGGACAGGCACGTAAGTAGTAATAAATCGAGACATCAAACCCAGGACCGTCAGTCATAAAGCACCTCAATAGGAATACTGGACTCATCACGTCAGAAACAACTCTGTTGGATGAGTTCAGCACTCCTACACTGATCTGCTGTGTGACCGCAGGCCTGGTTATATTTAAGTGTAAATGCAAGCTTTGTTACAATTTTAGACTTTTTCTTCATTTCTGGTTAACACTGACAAAAACAAACAGACATCACTTCTCCTCATACATTCTCTACCATCCTCTGACAAAGTTGCTGGCTTGGTAGCCCCTATAATCAAACCTGAACATCCAACCCGAACAAAAAGCTTTTCCTATCCTTTCAGTTTTTCGTAACGCTCTTTTCCCAGGACTCGAGATATTTTAAATGGCCTAGACTGTTGAGCTCACATGAATTTTATTGGTTTGCAGCACTGATCTCGACCAATCACAGGCCTCTGGGTGAGTAAACTGTATTAATGTTGTTCTTTGGAGTCCTGTGTGGAATCCTGAAGAATTGGTCCATCGGTATATTGGTCTCAGCTTTGTTTTTGGTGCTGTTGGAACCTTCTGCTGTTTAAGTGTCTACATGCACTAGTCTTTTTCTCCATCACACATTTCCTGTCTTCCTTTCAAAGGTGTGCCAGCCACCACCTTCTGTCTTGTCTATAGACAAACATGTCATGTCCAACCATTCATCCATCTGTCCGTTCTCTATAAGGAAAGCACTGTACACAGCTTTGCAGATTCTATGTAACAGTGACGCACACAGGAATAGGTATAAACACTGTATTGCAGCGGGTGCCAGTGCATAGAATATGTCTCATTCGTCAATAATACACACACATACACATCAGACACACTATTCATATGCTCACTTCCACAGTCATTCAAAAATACACACACACATACTTGCTTCTCAGAAGCAAAAGCACCTCCCATCTCATGTAGTCACCCTATGACATATTCAGTAACAAGGTCAAGCGTTGTGACGTCAAGGATGATGATGTCATAGCAGCAGGAACGCCTATTTCCAGTCTTTCAGGCTTGTCATTTGATGGCAATCAAAATGGCAAGAACTTTGACCAATGTAGCTTGTTGATTTCGGCACAGTTGACAGCCCGTATCATTCTAAGGGCTCAGACCGTGTGTTAAGGGAGTTTAAAATCATCTTCCTCTCTAATGCAAGAGTTTGTTGAGAGGTGAAATGAAACGTCAAAGTGCACACCAGGTGTGTTTGTGTGTTGTGTGTGTTTGTGTTTGTGTGTGTGTGTGTGTGTGTGTGTGTGTGTGTGTGTGTGTGTGTGTGTGTGTGTGTGTGTGTGTGTGCTTATTTGTCCAGGCAGGTGAAGGAGTCTCGTATCCTCACCACCTCTGCAGCACACAGGTGACCATACAGCTTATTGTACCATTCAGGGCAACGACCCCTAAAATCACAGAAAAAAAAGTATGTGAGTGATGAATTCCTTTACACGTCATTGTATTTAATTAAAATATTTGAAATAAATATTGAATTTAAAAATTACATAATTATTTTTATAAAAAATTATATTATTTTATATTAATACTAAACATTGAATTTAATAAAAATAATATATTACATAGTATGTATTAATTTTACATTTATTTTAATTAAATAATTACAATTATAAATAAATATGTAATTTGATATATACAATATATTTTCATTTCATTATATATATTGTATTTGTGTTTGTTTAATATTTAAATACAAATAAAAATGTTATTAAAATAAAATAATTGGTACATATATATATATATATATATATATATAATTTTATTATTTAAATATTTAATTAAAATAATATATATTTTAATTGAAAATGTAATAATTATTATAAATACATATTTAATTAATAATAATAATTATTAGTATTATTAAATATAATATATACATTATATACTATAATACTATAATACATATAACTAATAAAATAAATAGATATAAAATAATTATCATTATTACTTTTTTAAATTTAAAATTTTATATTATAAAAAAAATGTTTTAGGGTTCACACAAAATTCTACTCCACCCTTATAATTCATAAAAATTGAATAAAAAATAAATATATATATGTTCTGAAAGATATTGAGGTTCCTTTCCTCACCTGTAGTCTATTCTGGAAATGTGTGTGAGACGGCTCTTGTTGGATCCGCAGGGTTCGATGTAATAGCGAGAGGTCAGAACGTTAGTGCGAACACCCAGCGCCGCTGCACTTTCATGATCCACTGACACACATACCAAAGCACACACTCCCTTGGGCAAGTCTGTCACCCACGACCTGAAACATAAAAAAAAAAAAAGCTTAGGATTTTTATGAACACAAAAGAAATCTTCGGATTCTAATTTCAATTATAATTGTAGCATGAAAAACGTTGTGTTTCTAATCACCTGAGCACCACGTGATCTCTTGGTGGATGGGGCGCCATGGAGTTCCTGACATACTGATAGACTTCTGTGTTATGCTCTAGTGCCTCCACAGTCCTGCACTCTAACAGGTCCTCATCCCAGTGTTCCTGCTCCCGCAGAATCCGCTGCAACACGTCCTCAGCGGGCGCAGGCACGTCCACGCACACTTTCCACTGCCGTAAAGATGACCCGTCCTGAACCTGTCGTGAAAGATGATGATATGCGGTTATAAACAGTTCCAGCACAATAGTACTTAACTCGTATGATATTACTCCTAATTGAGATTTCATCCAAAAACGTGCAATTCTATAAGTAGCTCAGAGGATTCTATACTGATTCATTGGGAGGGGTGTCCAATCTCACTCCTGGAGAGTCAATGTCCTGCCAAATTTATCTCCAACACACTTGCCTGGAAGTCTCTACTTATCCTGAAGAACTTGTTTAACTGGTTCAACATGTGTTTAATTAGGATTTGAGCTAAACTCTGTAGGTTAGTGGTCCTCCAGGAGCAGGTTTAGATACCCCTGCTTTATGGGTACATGAAATAATGTCCAAAGACAAGGGAACTATAGGCTGAGTGAACTCTGTGATGAACACAAGTGTATTTTGGTTGGTGTGAAGTGCTAGGACAACCGACAAACTGATGTCATGGTGGGCTCTAGGCCAAAACAGAGCTGGGAAAAGACACTTTCACATGAAAAAGTGATGTAAGGGAAAAAAAGACAGCTTTTCCATTAGGCACAAGCAAGAAAAGGGAGCTTGAACATGAAAGGTGACTCGAAAAGGGTGTGTATTTAAAGTGCCCTTACCTTCTTATATGCAAGTTCGGCGTTCTCTGGAGTCGAGCAGCTGTCATAACCTTTGAATTTGTCCTTGGCTTCTTTAAGCAGGGCATCAATACTGTCTTTGAGCAGACTTTGGTAGCTACAGGACCCACAGTCTTCCACCAACACCTCCATCCGCATTGGACTCAAGCCCTGCTCCACGTACGAGTTCCTACAGCGTGACATCTCTTCTGGGATCTGAAAGAAAAAGAAGGTATTAATAAACTAATAAATCCCTGAAAGCAATCCAGGCTTTTTCATGCATGGTCTAAGCTGGTTTGGTGCTATTAGGCCAGCATAGTCTTTTCCATCTAGTCTTTTCAGCAGGGATGTATTATAGAGAACAAAATTAATTAAAAGAGAAACTCATGACTAGTTCATAACATGCAAATCAACATTAGCATTAACTTCACCTATGGGAGCAACCAGCAGAGTGAACATCATAAGCTCAATTTTACACTACTAAAAAAAAAAAAAAATCATGCTAATGGTTGTGCAGTGGAAAAAAATAACTGGTGGAAAAACAATTTTAACTCAGAAACAAGCACATTTCACAAACAATCACAAAGACACTGCAAGTAACACTATCTTTTTTTGATAAAAATATTTTTTCACAGTGTAGTATACTAGTTTTGTCAGTCTAAAATATGTGCATGTGAAGGGAAGAGAAGTGACAAGAGTGATTCATTTGTAACTGGAAGTGGCTCATCCTGTTTGTGTGTGTGTGTGTGTGTTGTCCAGCGTTCTGCCCTTATCCACTGTGAGTGTTTTTGTGCGTGTCCTGTCCTGTCCTGCTCTCTGTCCTTTTCCTGCCTGACTGGTGATGTTTATTATTTCATGGTTCTTGTCCTTTTCCAGCGTTTTGTTGAGATAAACTTGTTATCTGTACAGCAAAAAGCATTACGAGCGCGGCCAGACCTTCCTCATCAGATTTAGAGGCGGAAGACCTTTAATACAAGATGTTATCTTTCTGTCTTTCTCGTTCTGAATTATTCGCTCTCTATAAATAGGCCAGTAAGAAGAAAATAACTTTTGCTAATAGCCTAAAATTGAGTTATTTTCTTATGTAAATGGATCCACATAATCAGCTTAACTTAATAATGTTTGTTACGATCTGCTCAGGGAAATCAGTGGGACATGGTTTAACAATTGTGCAAGTGTGTAGGTGAACATTACAATGCTGCTTTGTGGACTTCATTTCAGTCGGATGCTAAATTGAATTTCTTATGTTTTTCAACTTCTTCTGACTTTCATTATTTTAAACTTATCCAGTTAAGAACTTCCTTCCTGACCTCTAAATAGGTACTAAAAGGGAAAGTGTGTGTCTATGTATGTGTACATTGCAAACATATTTGTGATATTTGTTTGTGTTTGTGACCAGGGGTTAGCTGTTTATTTACTTAAAGTTCTCTACAATTCCCACTGATAGAAAAACAACACTGCTAGCTGTAACCATGGCTGCTAATTCTGTATGCATTTCTGAGTGTTTGTATGGGTAATTAGGAAGGATTGGCCATTGTGTAACATCTGCATTAATCTTAATTTAATAATATATTCATATAATATATATATATCTTAATAAATGCAGAGGTTTTTGGATGGTGTTTTGGTAGCAGATGTGTTGAAATTCTGTAGCGTGAGTGTCTGCACGTTAAACGACTGAGCAGCATATGACAGAGAGACACATCTGGCGAAGAGTGATAAGACCACCAGTTTTAAACTGTTACTGAAACGGCTTTGGTAACATTTATATGCGTGAGAGATGAAAGTTTTGTCTGCTTTTTTCTTAAAACGTGTTTGTGTGTTTCTGTTGGACAAAATGCACTCAGAGATAAAGTCATGCTCACCAGGAAGAGTTTTCTGCACTCCTGTATCATATGTGCTAAGCCATGTGTGGCCGCCAGGTTCTCGTTCAAGTCCCTTTGGTCTGGTTTTCCCAAGGTGTTCTTTCTGTTCATGACCCTGTGATAAGGAAAACACATTAAAAAGGAATATCCGGGTAAAGTAAAAATGATGTTTGATGCTAGCACTTATCTAATCTGGGTGTGACGGCTAAAATTTAATGCTACATTTTTAAGTGCAGCGGGCATTCAAAGCCTTACGTAAGTCATCTCTCTTTTTTTAACCTATTCTTCCCTAGTTTCCTGTTTTTGTAGAGCGTTTTTTCAAGCAAGATTGAGTATAATTGCATGGTTTAAGGGTTTGAAGTAGTCGCATGCCAAATATGCAGTTTGCAATTAAAAAGATGAGCAGATCTATGTGAAGTCTGTTAACAGGCTACATACACACACACACACACACACACACACACACACACCTGGGTGAGGAGCTCTCTCTCCGCAGTGTGTTGAGGTGGAAAAGAGAGGGTGCCAAACACACAGCCAGGTTAGTGCAGGTCATCTGGTTTTCACCCACGCTGGCTGTTACATCACTCAGGAAGCACAACAAAGTCTGCAGGGCCTCGCGGTTCTCGTCCGGTAAAAGCAACACGGCGGCCCTCACTGCCTGCAGACGCTGCTCTTTGGGAACGTCTGAAAATTACAGAGTTGTTTCATTAGTTTACTCCTAACACAGTGTATGATTGGTCGATTGGATAACAAGTGGAAGATGCTAAATACAGGCGTAAATGGAATGTTTTGAGATTGTCCACTTTCAACCACTTCCAGAGGTAGTCGAAAACGCATTCGACCAGATTACTTTTGCAGTATAAACGCTCATGTGATCGAATGTGTTCAAGCAGCGGCAAAACACAGCCTACTGACCTAATATGTAAACATTATGCGAAGCGTGCTAGCCAGATGAGATTTGTCGTCCGGAGACCCAAGTTTGGACGAAAAAACATACCAAGCACAATGTTCTCTGACCATTCCTGATTTCAAACACAAAGATCTGAAAAACCCCATACATAGACCCTCCCCTTGAAGAAATCAGGACAGAAGTGGTTAAAAGTGGACAAAAGAGACGAATTAAAACATCACGTTTTAATCTACTTGTGATCCGATCTACCAAATTGCATCTTAATCATCAAAACGTCTCAGGTTACGACTGTAACCTTTGTTCCCATCAAATCATGGCAATCACATTGACCAGCGACAGCCGCTGACTTCATTAACATGCAACCTGGAATTATAAAAGGGCGCCTTGCAAACATGACAATCACCTTTCGTCTGAAGGGACTGTTTGGTAGGTAGGCAGCCGAGGCATGGCAGAAAGACAAAGTGTCTCGTTCCCTGTTCTCAGGGAACAAAGGTTACAGTCGTAACCTGAGACGTTCTCTTTCGAAAGGGAACTCGCACTACGTTGAATGACGCCTGGGTTAGGGTTAGGGTTAACCCTAACCCTAACCCTGAAGGAGCCCCAGCCAATCACTATTCAGGGGAACATATTCACCCGAAATGCCACAAGGAAGGCCTGACCTGGTGTCACTTACATTGGACACTTCCTGGCCAACTTCCTGTCTGTCCGAAGACAGAGCCTCTGGACACTTGCCTTTAGATAAGGCATCCAACCCGAGGGACTGCAGAGGAACTGACTCATCTGCTCGATCCACGGTTTATCCGCGGAGTCTGCGGCTGTAACCGCCAACTGCGGATCTCTAGCCTACGTCCGTCTGACCAGACTCAGGAGTCCGCATACTCATAGTTACCCTCAGTGAGGGGAACACATGGTCCGCCTGGTAGGCAAACCAGGCTGTAAAGAGGTTCTGGGAGGGAACCAGTAGCAAATAATGAATACTTTAGTCTTGCCAGGGCGCAAGCTTGCATCCAGAAGCACCCTGCTAAGGCCAGCTGAACTGGTAGCCAGCTGAACTGGTAGCAAGCGGCCACAAGCTGCCCAAACCCAGCATCGCCGTGAAACCACTTATAGGGAGGCCTGGCGAGGCCTACTACCTGACAACCACCACATGTGGGAATTTCGTCTTCAGGGAGCCCTGGTGAGGCCTACCATCTATGGAGATCAGGAAGAAATGGAAGGCTCACCTGAGCTGGTGGTTTATGACCAGAAAGAATCCACTCTTATTGCAAGCGGTTTCCCTCCTCCAATGCGCAGCCATGGCAAAAGCAGCCTGCCCGCGGCGCCTTCCATAACACCAACCATGCTCAGCATACACGGGGCAGATGGCTGAGAAGATTCACGATCTATCCGATTATCACCATTGTTATCCGATTATTGTTCGTCAGCCCTCTCCTGTTCGCCCGGAAAAGCACTTGCTGCCGGAATAAGTTATCTTTTTTATAGAAAAACTTTCATCATCCACCTGCAGCTCACCCTCGTAAGCCACCGAATCGTATGAGAGAATTACACCCTTCTCAAGGCGATCGGCGAGCTGCATCTGGGAACTCCATAACACAAGTCACCGCTCTGCTTTTTTTTTTCTTTTTCTCAGCATGAGCCGCGAGGTCCAGATGCCAAACCCTCTTTTCTCGAGAAGAGGGCCAGAAGAGAGCGGAGTGTTCTCAAAGAAAAACACTAAAAAATTTGCACAAGGCAGTTCCCTCAAGATCTGCATGTCTTCCTTCCCAGACAGAAAACGCACAGTTTGTGTGTGTCAGCCGACGTGAGATATCTTGAGCACGGGTCTGCACACTTCTGAAAGCATTCAGCCTTCTTAGTGCATTTCAGAATTACCTGATTTTCGAGCGCTTACAGACAGAACAGTCACTGAAGATGAAAAGGTGATTGTCATGTTTGGAAGGCACCCTTTTATACTTCCAGGTTGGTCAATGTGATTGCCGTGATTTGATAGTGATTTCAGACACCTGTCACTCCTGAGGCGTTCCCCAAAGCGTCAATCGACACAGGGAAGTTCCCTTTCGAAAGGGAACTCATGATGAACAATGTCTAAAAAAAAAAGTATTACTAATGATATATTTTAAAATTGAAATCAAATATGTATCATATTCATATATTTAATATGTAATATTTGTATTTTAGAATCTTTATATTATGTGTATTTAATTTTTTCCTTATTATTTTTTATATTTTAATATTTTTTACATATTTATTTTAACATTTTAATATAAAAATAGCAAAATAGTTAATACAATCAATACACCCACAATCCTTTCAATACACACTATCCTTTTTCATTATGTCATTCAGTGAAGGAAGGAAGGAAGGAAGGGAGTTAGTCTTGATCAGGGAGGGGTGTTCAAACTTCAGAAATCAACAATATAAACCAACTGGACTGAAAGAAGAATCTAGCCTATTCAAACTGCACACTCTCTATATTCAGCATATCTGCAATGTGTTGTAATATGCCACTGAAAAAAAGCGGCTTTTGCAAAAGCAAAGGACGGATTGATTGAACTGAAATGTCATGTATGGAATTGTGTGTGAGTGTCCGTCAGATGATGTCTGTTATTTCCACCCTTGGGAATGAAAGACCCTGTGTGAACACAAAACAGGCACACACAAACCCTTGCTTTTCTGTGTGGGATTGAGACCTCTCTTGTGGTTGGGGTCAGTTATAGAGTTTGAGAGGACATATTTGTGCTGGTTGTTTTCTTCATAATTTTGGTTGGGGTAAAAGACCACTATAATCAAGCTATTTTCCTGAAAGACATGAGTTATAATGCTGCTCATTGTGAGCCTGTCCAAGCAGGAACAATACACTATAATATCACAGTATCAATATAATATCATGTTCTGTTCACTGCAAATGGAATAATCACTGTGATTTTTTGACACATGGCCGACAGACCTCTTAAATTACATTAGAGTAGTCTATAAAATTAGATTATATTCTCGTTACATTTTCTAAATGGAACATTGATAAATATAAAATTAAATAAATTAATGGAAAATGTTCACAATTTCTTGCTTGTACCTTGGCATCATCAACAGACTAATTTATGGATGGTTTGCTGTACGTGTTTGGAGTTGTTCAAGATTCTCATATTTTTCTGGTGAGCACACACACATATTAGAGAGTTTGTGTGCTGTGAAATAGCTGTGGTAAGTACACACTAGACCGCTTGTGAGTTACAACTTTGTGCTGGCACTGATTCACATTCTGATTTATAGGTGCCAAAACGTCATTTGACAGCTATTTCCTGAACTTGTTTAGATTTCTTCACCCATCCAAGAACAAGCATCTACAGTATAGTACAGTCTTTGTGTAGTTGTGAGTTGCCCTCTGGATATGAAATGCCTTGTTCTTTTAATGTTTGAGTTCTTGTTTCAAAAAACAAGATATCAATGTTTGCGAGTACATTTTGTTCAGGCATATGTCAGTGCAAGTGTGTGGTCTTCTACAAAACAGTGTAGAAAGTGAAAGTGAATTCTATGCATGTTCTTACATTGATATATTTGCAGAAAGGTATCAGATAGTTTGCTGGTAAGCAGAGGTTCCGGAAGGTCTCGGAAATACTGCTTTAGCATGTCGGCCACGTCATAAGCTGATTGACCCTCGTAGTTGACTCCGCCCCCACCAGCACCACATGATTCGTTCATTTGGCGAAGTGCTTGGATACGTGACTTCACTCCTGATTTCCTAAACAACCCCACCTGTAAAGAAAGATGGTTAGACATTTAGTATAAATTGTAAAAAACACTTTGCAATTGCAATTACGCCCAATTATGTTTTGAAGTTGCTACTGAAATGCAAAATGTCTTTAAATGCAGGCGCTTAAAATTATCTTCCCTTATTCATTTGAATTCTCTCTTCCTTTTTCAAACTGACAGCTAAATAGATGGATTACCACTGTGACCGTGAGTCTCCCAAATACAGGAAAGACATCTTTAGGAACATTCCCTACCACTTCTTACATAACCATGTTATGAAGCCTGGAAATATCTAAAATTGTAACTATTATGTAACTTGCCAAGTAGTCTTCCTATCTGACACCAGAGAGAGAGGGAGAGAGAGAGTCCATAGATCACTTGCTTTCTCATAAACACCTTTGGAAAGGAACTTGAACCATGTGGCTAACAGTGGTAATATGTAACTAGTGGATATATGGAACCAGGACATTCAGGCATATTTGCTACATGCAAACTAAGACTCAGAGTGTTGTACTCAAGTATGTGGTAAGAAAACAACAGATGTCTTGTGCTTAGATATGGCCTTGTTGCATGTAGCAACACACCAGGGGATATACAACTAAACAGCTGTTCAAATAGGGATCATTTAACTAGGTTATGACCTTGACCAGACATTATTGTTCTCTTTGCAGCTTTTTAATAACAAATATTTAGACTGTTGTTTTTCTACAGAGGACTGAATGTACCACTGAATAAACCAAAGTTGGGTATGCTATGACGTGTTTGTGAAATCTTCTGTAAGCTTTGAAGCATATGTTTGGACATGTTCGTACTTGCATATGTGCACATCTGTCATCTCTCACCTGGTCGAGGCATTGGCTCCGTAGGTAACGCATGGCTTGCTGAATACTCTGAGGCAGGGGTTGTCCGCTCCTTTGAACTATCACCTGCAGTGGAACACCAAACACACTCCTGTCTTTATAGTCTCGAACCTTGATCCGCTTCATAAACTTGGGAACAGCCCTGTAAAGCACACACAAACGTATATATATATATATATAAATACAATCTGACATTACAAACAGTGAAGTGCTGTTTTATTGTGCTAAACACAACCTTTACAGACAAAAGGATAAACACTGTGACAGCAGACAGTGGCTCTGAGCAGTAGAAGGGATATAATGGAACAAACACGTGTGGACATCCATGTGGCATTGTTGTTTGTGTTTCCGACCGACAGTGTATTTGTCTGTGCATTTGTAAGTGTGTATGTCTCTGAGATGCTGAATGATGTATGGTAGTTTCACATACTGAAATATCTTATTTTATATGTGGAGATGTGCAAGTGTGTGTAAGTGAACACTAATAACAGGAACAAATAATTTACTGAACTGCAAAGCCACAGCAATGCCAAACCCCAATGAGCAAGGAAAGCAGGGAAAAGCAGAAAAGAGATAGACAGACAGACAGACAGACAGACAAAGACAGAAAGATAGATAGATAGATAGATAGATAGATAGATAGATAGATAGATAGATAGATAGATAGATAGATAGATAGATAGATAGATATTGTATATGTATGATGTGTATTCATATATCTGTGTCCTCACCAGCTGAAGCCATGCTTGTTGGTGGGTGTGTATCTCTCCAGTAGAGCAGTAAGTTTGAGCAGGCTGTATTTCTGGAGGAGGTTCATCTGCAAAACTGACTGACATCCAACTTGTAGCACTCTTGACGACAGACTTGGCCTGTGGGAGATCTGGAAACTTGGCCAGCGCAGTTTCTGAGGTCTGCAACATAAACATTCACACAAACGTTACACCTAACCAAGCTCAAGCAATCACAAAATGTTCAAAACATAGACATTATAGACAAATATAAATTAGTGTTTATAAACTGCAAGTCATAAACCACACATAATTTATTATGGTAACACAAAATTCACTCTCACAAGTACACTGAAAAAGTACCTTGACTTACACATATTTTGTATACACTCAAAAACACAAGCTAAAGGATCAGCTGCAGATAACAGAGATTAATCAAGGCCTCTATCACCAGGTGGGGGTTAGAATTCCTGTGGTAAATTCCACTAGGATTCTGTATCCTTCAAGTCCCTTGTAATGTAAGGAGAGCCGTTCTGACATGCTCTTTCCCTCTCTTTCCCTTAATTCAGTGTGCTTTATTGCCATGATAGTTTTACATAGAGTTTAGCCAAAGCTATAAATTACTACAGGAATGGTTTTGGTAGAACTGCCAATAAGAAAACATAAGAAATCTCTGTCTCATAGATTACTCAGTGTGTGTAAGAGATTCACCTGTTGGCTCGTGTAAGTGATGCTCCCACACCAGAGTCACATCTTTCACGCGAGGTGAGTGTCTCATCCCTTTCTGCTAGCGGGTTTCCAGTGCTGTCCTGGTCACTACCATTCTCTGTCTCTTCTAAGTGGTTCTGCAGTGGGGATGATGGACAAGGAGATGCAGAATCAAGGGCTGAATCTGAATCCCCTTCCTCTTCATCCTCCTCTTCTTCCCCAGTTCCTGTTTCTGACCAGGCATTTACCAGTTGCTGCAGGCCACTGACTCGCTCCAACACGTCCTCAAGTTTTGGCTCATCCTCTCCTTCTGCTTCGTCTTCATCATCTCCCACTTCTGAGAAAGGAACATTATCATAGACACTCAATCGACTGTCTAGTGAGGTGGCAGAGCCCCTCCGGGGTGGGCGCCGACTTAAGTTGTTGTCGCCACTACGATAGGATCCTCCATCCGCAAGTGCTTTAGGAAAAGTGCCAGGCTTGTGGCCTTCAGGCAAATAAAAGAAGATTACACCTCCTTCCTCTTCTCGACTCTCTTCTTCCTCCATCTGTCTATTATCTGAACTCTGACGGTTGCGTTGATTGTTCTCGGCAGTTGAGCTGGGCTCCATCCTCTTACTTTGGGTCTGGTGATTCTGCTTTCCTTCTTGGTCTACCGAAGGTTGCAGCACAACAAAATTAAATGGGTCGAAGCCTTCCAGGTACATACCACCTCTCTTGGTGGACCCAGCTGCTGTGCTGTGACTACGTGCTCTTGAGACTGGACTGGGCGTACTTACAGCACTCCCACTGCTGGCCTCTGACTGGCTACTGCCTGCACTCCCACTGCTTGTCTGCGTTGAATAGGAGATGTTTCGGTTTGCATTGCGATCCAGAGTTGCAATGTCCACACAGTTTAGGCGTCGCAATTTGTCCTCGTCAAGACCCTCTTTCAGCACTGGTCCACTGATTTCAAGCCTGCCTTGCCCAGTTACACCCTTCTTCTTGCGCTTGGAGGCTGCATTGCTGCTGGTGCGTAGCCGCAAGCTTTCCATGCGTTTCAAGAAGCTCTTTGCTCTTGAACGTGTGCTTTTTTCAGCCCCACTACTTATCAAGCTTGGTTTTAGATCAAATGCAAAGCTACCGCGTTCCAGCGGTGATGGAAGCCCATCAGACAGGGAGTCTTCATTGGCACCCGATGTTCCAGAGGAGCAAACGCTAGCAACTGAGCTCGCCCTGGTTGTGGTGGCTGTGTTAACATTGGAGATGGTTGTTGCAGGACTGGATGGTACGGTGGTAGTCAGGGACCCACCTCGACCTCCACTACCAGCGCTGTGCAGAGAACCCACCTCTGGCTGCTCACTAAGATCCGTTAAAATGCTCTCAGCACTAGCATTAACTCCCTCCTTTAGAAGGGGTCCTCTGGCAAAACGCTCATCTTGGGAAAGGAAGGGATTGAAGGGGCCAGTCTCTCCAGAGGGAGGGGAGAATACATCCAGGTCCAGCTGGTCCAGACGAGACCAGCGCTTGCTGTCACGCTGGAAAGTCCAACGACCACTTATGGCACATGGCTCATCCTCATCAGAGTCCTCACTCTGAAATAATATGGAAGAGAGTTAAAGCGACAGATTAAAATCATTAACATTAATGACATTAGTGTTATTGTCACATTTGTAAAAGTAAAGACAAGTACTATGAACCTAAATCAGAGACCCTTTCTTACTGCAGGAAGTGATTTAGTGTCACAATTGTCTCATTTATTCCCTTAATTCTTTTGAGGAATAATTTTGCTCACTCTAACAAGCCTATTGGGCTTGATAAGGTGTCATATGCATGAAACCAGTGTCCACTAAAGGAAAAAGATTGTATTGTGGTTGGCTAAGTCATATCAGAGCACAGTCACATGTTCACCATTCCCCCTCTCTGCTTTACTCGGGTTAATCTATCTCCTCCCTAAGGCTGGTAGGGATGGAAGAAAGGGGGTGGTGGACACAAAATTCCAGGCCAGCTCTCAGGGTTCACACCCCAGCCTGAGAGGGCATGTCTGGTCCCATCCCCCATCAATGCAATCACTTCAAGCAAGCCTGAAGAACCATGTATCCTGTGATGTGAATCCTGGACAAAGGGGTTGGATGGAAAGTGAAAATATTTGGATGGGAAGAGCTACATGTATGTGTACTGCAATGCAAATCTCTATCATCAATCAACCTGTTAAAATGGCCTAAATAATTATGACATTTCCAAGAGAGATTAAGGAGTTAATTGAGTGGATTCTGGAATATAGAACTAGTTGATTAACACCCATAGTTGAGTTAGTGGATCTCAGTTTAGCTGTAGAACAGACTTGCTGTAGATCAGACTAGAACAGTCCTTGAGCCTTAACTAATCAGTAAAAGCAAAACTAGTTGGCCGGTTAACAGGGGGTCGCGGGATCCAGAGGTGTCTCCTTCACGGTTCATAATAACGGAGGCAACGAAAGTTCGTAAAACTTGGGTTGTTATTTTATTGCCCCTGAGGGCAAGCCTTTGATCAGAAGGAAAGAAGACCTGGTGTGCAACGTTTCTTCACTGGCCACCAGAAAATCCGCTATTAATTCAAAAAGACTGTTTTCACTTTAAAATAAGCTGCATGGACAGGAAGATGAGGAACAGAGGAGGGCCCTAGAGAGCCCACCTGAACAGATCAATGCATTCCAGGGATGGTTTTTGCTTGTATGTTTGAAAAGGGCAGATCACTTCCTCAAGTCATCTCCTGACCTCTACCTCTGACTCCATCAACACAAGATGACACTAAAGGGTCATCAGCTTTCTTAACAGGACGCACACTTGACAAGGCTGCCATTGTTCAGACTTACAAATGTTAAGAGCAGAAAAAGAAGCTGCAGTCAGACATGACGGTTATCTTCCTAAGCTCCCTATTGTGATTACATAGTTGGATTGTTTGTTGTTGCATTCTCGACCTGCATGTAGTTTGAGTCATTGCTTTGGGGCAGTCTTAGACTATACACACTCACTCTTAAACCACACTTACAGAGTGACCAACAACCGAAGGCAGATTGTGCATTTTCTTCCTTTTATGGTATGGAGGGAGGTTTTAGGATGTATGGTGAGAAAAACATGACAAACAGGAGCAAAGGAAATCATAAGGAGAACAGCTAACAAACGTCCTTCATTTGGACATAAAAGCCATACAGACTGCCCTTGAGACCTTCTTTATAATTAACTGACACAGAAAGCAAACATGAGTTCCGTACATTTAGGATCTTTGACTGGACAAAAGAAAGTAAGAGGGTGGCAAGTGAAATGATTTAACAAAATAAAGAGAAAGGGATTTTTGACAAGACACTTACTCTCTTTCTTTGAGGGGTGATCTCTAATCTCATAAGAGCGCACTTGTTTAGGGTGTTCAGTCTCCTGCAATACACACACACATACAGATAAATTAGTGAAACTGTGACAGTCTTTTAAGCAGATACCTTGGAAAGAACCACACAAAGGCTAAATCCAGTCATTAGCCTACAAACAGATGTTGCCAGAGTCAAAACTGTGGACAGAGACAGAAAGAGAGAAGGGGGCAGAGAGGGGTAAGCAAGAGATAGAGATACAGACTGAGATAGAAAAACATGAGAAGAGGATGAGAGAGGTAGGAGCCAAGCCCGATAATGAGCTGCTGAGGGATAAACTTCAGATTAAGGAGGAAGACAGAAGGACAGAGAATTAAAAAGGAAGAAAGAGAAAAGGAGGTAGAATCTGGAGTGGCGACAACAATACAACAAAAGAGATGGAAAGCTTATCCCAGAAGCCACCTGGTTGGTGTCATGTGACCCTGAGTTAGGGGGGAATGTGTGTTTGTCTGCATTGGGGGGCTGGCACCAGAAAATGGCCTCCAGATGTCTGTGAGCTCCAGCTGGTCTTATAGTGAAGACACTAAGTCCTGCACTTTCTCTTTCTTTAAATTATTCTAAGATGAGTCAGTTTATATATAGAACTGAACTCTGTAAATGATAAAAATCAGCTTAAAAATGATTTTTGTCTTTTTTAAAATTAAAATCTTTAGATTTTTTCAGTTTTTTTTTACAGTTTTAGAGCCATTCTATGGGGGACACAACTGGGTAAATTGGGGGAAAAAACTATTCCTATAAATGACCTAAATATGACTAAATAATCTTTGGGTAAATGTGTGTCTCACCTGCACAAGGCTTCTATAGCATCTTGATCCAAGAAGTCATGATCTCTGGTAACTGATGAAATCTCAATTGGAAACCGACCATCTGAAAGAGAAAGAGAAAACAGAAATTAATTAAAAATACATTTAATATAAAAGGATGGAGACCCAATCAACAGGCTGAAGTGTAAGGGGGGAGTTGGCAGCAAGTGGAATGTGTGCCTACCCTCTATAAACCCCAACCCCCCCACACACCCACACCCCCACACCCCCACAAACCTCCCCTCCTCCGGTGTTGAAAAGGTAGAGGAAGTACATCTTAGCCAGCCAAACAAACACAGCTGCAATACTGCAACGCTCAACAGTGGGAGGTGTGTGTGTGTGTGTGTAGGAAGGGGGTGTTGGAATAACAATAGATGCTCAGCAACCCTCAGAGAGCCCAGATTGTCATTATTACCTACATTTTTAATAATCATTAATTAGAACATTTTTAATAATCATTAACTCTACATTTTTTCAAGACTAAACAATTTGTTTGTATGTACGTGAGTCTGTACGAGTGAGAAAGTGATAACATAATTATTTTATTGTCTTCCTGATGACCTTTTCCTTACTGTACTGGCTCTCTTATCTATAGTGGGGCAATCATGACAGTTGGTCCCACAATTCAGATTTCTGAAACCGAGAACATGCCTCTCTCATGGCACAATGGCGTTATCTGACATACTGTATGTATGTTCCTGTTTGAGTTATATACGACAGTGGTTTTCATTAATAAAATAATAAAAATAAAAATAAAATTATATGAGCAAGAACATTTTTGAGTGCTGAAGTCAACGGTAAATTGTGATGCTGATCACATTTTCAATTTTACAGAGAAAATTCCCACTCAAAGAAGAATATTATGACGATTGAGACATCACTGGACCTATTTAGCCTTTTGCCACTTTATTGGGATGACAGGAAGTGATAGGGAGAAGATGGGGGAACTGGAATGGGAAATTGCATGATGAGCATGTGCATTAAACACTAGTTAAAGTCTCTAACCAAAACCACAATTTAAGACAAATGCGTGCTAACAAGGCATTACTGGCCACTGTAACGCAATGTTCTTTGGCAAGGAATGGGTGTTGGAAAGTCAAGGGTCCCACCTTCATAAAGCTGAGCATACTGTGGAAAACCTGCAGCCCTCAGCCATGTACATGCCTCCTTCGCCTCTATTTCTGTAAGAGAGAGAAAGAGAGAGAGAGATTTAAAAAAAAAAATAATTCATGAAAACATTAAGCAGAAACATAATGAAGAAGCATTCATAACCAAATCTTTTGAAAGGAAAGACTCTCGCTGAGTGCTGGTTATCTTGACTTTTCAAATTGGCACTATAGTGTAATGTTTGAGACAGCACTCCTAATTGGCCATCCAAAGCAGTCAGAACTGTTGTTGAGGCGGCGGAGAAGTGCCACATCCCTGTCCATTAACTGTGAACGGCCCTTTAGATGCCACATGCCAAATGGCAAACACCACTGAAAGCACCTTGACTCCTTCTGGAGGCCTGTTTCACACAGTGAGGTGTCAGAATTAGGAGCTTAACTGTGATTCTGTCACTAGAGACGATAATTTTCCTAGCGACACTCGCACCATGTAAATACTTGCTTAAACATGCATTCATGACATCAAGATGTGGTATAAAAGTACAAAACCAGTGTTTGAAAGATCTTTAATAGTCCCAGAAAGTTAATGTCAAATTTTTTTGTGTGTGTTTATCGGACTATGTGATGGTGAATGGGCAGATAAGGATCTCAAAGATTGCTGAACTGAACTCAAGCAGGCATGACGCAGGAACTGGCGAGTTACTGAGATTGCAATCATTCCTGATAACCATTGTGCCCTTGAGCAAGGCACTTAACCTCAAGTTGCTCCAGGGGGATTATCACTGTGTTTAATGGACTTTTTTGAGGGGATAAAAAGCATCTAAACTCTTTTGTATTTGTGTAAAAGTTCTACATCTACACAGACATAGTTCTACTTTAGCGCCATCTAAAGGTTAAACACAGCTAATGCGTCTCTCTGCTGGCCATGCTGTGGTCTATCACAAGCACAATCTACACAATCACAGCTTACAATAGGTCGTAATCAGCATAGAGGGACCTATCGCTTTTCTCGGCGGCTAATTGCGCACATTCCAGACTCTAAAATATCAATTACTGTAATTGCAATGACTGCAATGATGCCGTGCAAAATTTAAAGACCACCTGAGATAGGTTTCCCATCATTTCAACAGAAAGAAAAAAAGGCCAGGGATTAGGGGCCAAGGGAAAGAGACGTGAGAGAAAGACGTGTGTAAAAAGAGTCTCTACTAGCGGGGATACGTGACTCCCCACTCGAATGAGCGTGAGAGTGACGGCACGCATGACAACAACAAAGGCACGCGATAAGGGAGGTCCTCTGCCGGCGGAGAGAGAAGAATAAAGCAGGAGAGAGATTTCAAAACGTGCTTTGACAGCAAGAATGGCAATGCAAAAATAACTGCACACATGCAACTGAATCTCGAATCTCAAGAATCCACATGCACATGGCGGGATTCCTTTCAAGCAACTGACAGAATGTTGCCCGAAAGCGCTTTTTAGGAGTTCGTGAACTTTGAAGAATTTCCTACACTTAAAATAATGACACACTTTTCTGGTTTGGTCTGTAATGAGTGCCGTGGCTTCCTGTGTAAGTGTGTGTATAGATATGTGTGTGTGTGTTTGCACTGGCTAGGCACCACTTAAGACCATCCAGCTGCAAGAATGTTGGAGGACTGTATGCATTTAAATGTAAATGATGAAGAGACACACAAACACACACAGGCTCCACAGCAGTGTCTCACAGACTGGCTTTTCCTTTCATCAGCAAGGTGCCCACCCCCCGATCCCCGCCTGGTCACAATGGGCCGCTATCACACAGGTGCCTGTCTGACACCAACGGTAAATAAGGCTTTCTTAACTGAGACAGCATCACAAAAAATCATGCAGAGACATATGAGATTACTGGGGTATTTTCTCAGGAGAACTGTCTAAGACAGTGTTTCCCATCCCAGTCCCTGAAGGGATCCCAACACTACACATTTTCAAACTCTTTCTACTCAAACACATCTGAATCAACTTATCAGCTCATTAGTAGAGACTCCAAGACCTGAAATGGATAGGCCAGATAGGGGAAACATCCAAAATGTGTTCTGTTGCAGTCTTTCTAGGAACAGGGTTGGAAACACTGGTCTAAAGTTAGAGTAACATATAACATTGCTCAGCGAAATTGTGTGGGCAAAGTCAAGTCAATCCCATTAGATTCCAAATGATCAGGAGCTTTGCGTGAGGGTAAAAACAGTTCACCACGCAGAAATTGCTTGTGTATAAGATAATCACTTGCATTCACTGCGTTCACCAACAGAAAGCTGCTTGGTTTGAAAGTGACTTCTGTGTGAGCCGTGCTTTATAGATCTTTACTCTATACTGACAGTGGACAATAAATGTTTTTGCCTGCAAAATTCTGCTAACATTTCGCTAATGTGACTGCACCTTATGAAAAGGGAAACATCACTCTTCGTTTAATTTATATAAGAAACAATTGGGATATTAAAGAGATCTGATTTGAGACTTTTCTTTCCTACGGGTAGATTTATAAGAGGTAAACTCACTAAGCGCAGTAAAGGAGACATTCACCACAGTTGTACACCCAAAACATGCTGTCTTTATGAAGATAGATAAGTATAAACACACTTGAGAAGTTGTTTCACACTCTCTCACACTAATGGATGTCACGTAGATGAGCACAGGCTGTAGACACAATGTTTTTTTGCCATCTCAGCACACATCCACACTTTTGGAATATGGGATGAAAGAGTAGATTTTTTTGTTTGTGTACGCACGTCGCATCCTGTGCTCTCCCCGCAAGTCTGTGCGGATCTCCACGCCAGGCGGCGACCACACTTCCCTTGCCTTTCCGAGGCCGATGAAGAGCCAATAAGAGTGGCTCATTCCACAGTTGCCATGGTCACTTTGGAGGACACACCTCCTTTTGTTCAAGGCCAGATAATGGAGGCCTTCAGCGCCAACACAAACACAGAGAACGCCTTACATCCTGTAACACACACATGGAATGTCGAACGTTCGACCTCAGAGAAAATGAGAAATAGGTTGAACCTCCCCGGTAAAGTAAACAGCCTTTGATTCTTTCTTGATTGTAAGTAGATGCATTTATATTTAAAGGAAACTATATATCAGATACAAACACATCAGATTGAGCAACTGAACTAACATTGTGTTGAGAGCCAGACTGACGTCAGTATTACTTCATAGAGTTGGATGTTCTAACATTTTTTTTCTCAGTATGACGCACAGTATTCCGAGCCAAGAAAAATAAATACAATAAAAAATCCCAGAAGGTCTACATGTCATTATTTCAAGAAGTGTTCAAGAATCCAAGTAAATATATATATATATATATATATATATATATAATTTAAAAATGACATGAACACTTATCTTACACAATATTTACTGGAGTAAAATAATATAATCTATTAAAACGCTGTTGGAAGATTATGGAAAAACAAAAAACTTGCTGAATTGGATGCTTTTTCCTTCCCATAATTTTCTCTGAAAACCATGTTCTTTCATCAAATAGTTTTGATTTAGTGTTTTACAACAGTGCAGATAAAAGGGAGCCAACAGACATCACTGCCCCCCTCCCATCTCTTTTCCTTTCTCTTCATCAGCCTTAATCTACAATCCATCTGTTTTATATCTTGGTGCCAGCCACCTAGTGGATGCATGACCTGCGACCTCTTCAACGCCATGGTGACCCAATTCAAAAACACAGGATGTCTAGGCAGTATCCGTCACAGAAACATGTGCCTTTGCATTCTCCTTTCATCAAAGCATACAATATTCCCTTCCGTATTTATCTAATGAATGAAAGTTTTGATATAAGTTGATGAGAGAAAAAAAAGAAGACAGAATACAAAGAAGCAAACTACAGCCTCCAGATCCGGAGAAAGACAGACAGACGTAATCTCTTGGGATATCGTCCTATGAACCCGGCTAAAGTTGAATTCCTGCTAGCTGGACCTTTTTTTGCCACTTCTAAAATTACCCTTCCTCCTCCCTTTCTTCTTCCTCCTCTCTTCTCTCTCCTCCTCGTCCTCTTTTTCCTGTCACAGGAAGTTCTCACAATCGCTGGCCGATGGTTCCTCAGCATGGGAGGGAAAACCTGTGTGTATGAATGTGTGTGTGCTTAAGCGAGTTTGTGCTGACAGACTTCTATGGAACCAGAATCCAACACTCTTAAAGATAAAGTTTCCAAAAGGGGGTTTCTGCAGCAATGCCATAGAAGAAATTCCCCAATAACCCAAATAAGTGGTCAGATCTTAAAATAACCATTTTTTCTTAATGTGAAGAGCATTTTTATACAAAGAGCTCTTTTCCACTGTAAATAACCTTTTGAGTAATGAAAAGGTGCCATGAATGTTAAATGCTCTTAATGGAACTATCAATGCCAATAAAGAACCTTTATTTTTTAGTCATTGCCTGGTTTCAAGTGTACGTGGGTTCATTTTTAAGGCATTTTTAAGCTGTACTATTCTAGTTAAAGAGTCCCTGTTTCAAGTGAACAGCACTCAAACATCAATATCTGTCTTTGAGTGGAACTAGAAGGAATTTTATCAACGTTTCATGTGACCTGATGTCCAATGCGCTAAACTCCCTCCAAAACACTAAGCTCTTTATCTTTCATCTTTCCACACATACACTTTAAATCTGCAGATCAAGAGCAGTCATACATCATTTGTTGAGGATCACGCATATCATATTTTGGCATGGCCTTATACAGACATATGGGGGTAGAGAGTGAGAGTCAGGTAGCTCTGAAAATGAGAAGACCCCCTCCATCTGGTCACAAACACAGGGGATCATGATCATCGTAGGGTTACACCATTCTCACAGTCACTCAACACCACTATCCCAGCCACCTACACACACTTTGCCAGATGGGTCCATTTATGCCTGTCTTGGACTTTCTGACAGGTTTAAGCATTAGCTATCACTGACCTAGAGCCAGCTTGGCCAGGTCTGGTGACTGGACACTTTGTGCAACGCAAGGCTGATCTCAGGTCAGATGATTAGATATGCTTAATGATATGTCACCATATCCATATCATCTGATCAAAAGATTACTTAAAGTGGTAAAGAAAGAAAGACCCCCATCTAATGCCACAGAGGGCTTCTTACACGTCAACTTATTCTTTACCTTTATAGACTAAAACTAAGCAATCAGACTCAGGAGGCAATAAAGGAGATTTGTGCCTGAAAAACTCCCCACACTTCTAGAATGCTTTTATATAAATGTTTAAATATATGTGGAGCCATAGAGTGTTTAAGAATGTGTGTATGAGTTTCAAGGCTTTTTACTTATGTGAGTCCATTATGCTGACCAAAACCACGACCTTAGATTATGAGGTGGTGCATGTATATCTTCAAAGTGACATGTTTTAAGCATGACATTCTTTCCTTTGGCTCCTCACTGACCTACTTAATGCCTTATCATCTGGAGTTAACATGACCCCGAGTTTATCAACCTCTGCTTAGATATAAAAATAAATAAATAAAAGAAATATAAAAAAAAACATGGAGCTTCCTCCAGCAATATAATATTAAGTGTAAACTAGTAAACTAGGGAATCATATTTAAAAATAAATAAATAATAAAGTAGATTGATTTAGTTTAGTTCGATTTAGATATATTTGTGATGTGTACATGTATAAATAAAGAGATAATGATGGTACTAATGTTTTTTTATTATTTTTGTATTATTATTATTGTCAGTCCGATACTGATCATAACAGAAAATGGTCAAGCAGGACACTGTTGATGTAGTTACCCCCTCAGGTGATCTCAACTTCTGTCATTGTCTAATCAGCTCATTATGTAGCTTTTAATCAAACTTTTTTTTTTTTTTTTTGGCTACTAAAGAGCTTTTTCAAAACACCATTATGCTTACAAATAAAAATACATATTGCTACAGCCACCCATCAAGACAAGAATGCACTAGTGCGCCTTCAGAATCAGAGGACCACAGCGCACTCTTTACGCGCTCTTTGGCAAAGGCAGATTTGAGCAAAACCTCCCCCAAGTCTCTGCATGAATGAGAGCGTAGACCAACACTGACGAAACACTCTTATCTCCGAACTATCTGAAATCAACGTAAACCCAATGGTTTCGGTGAGCGCGAGGGGAGATTACTTATCGGAAAGCCTGCAGCGCCGGTGGCGCGTGAAACCCATCACACGAACCACCCAAATAATTAAAATGAAAGAGCACTACAATCATTCCATATTTATTAACATAGGCTATATACGTTATCCCCTTCTACATCTTCAGATCGAATCATAAATTGTGTGTTATTTATACTCTAAATTCACCCTCAAATGACAACCAATACAAATACGTTTAGCGCATTTATTTAAGATGTCCATTACAATCATTTTATTGTTGGACGATATGCTGACATATTATAACTGTCCCAATGGATCAGTAGTGACAGTTGGATTGCAGTCTGCAAAGTTCGAACTTGCAACCTTTCGGTGACCAGCCACACACAGGTCCCAAAACTGACAAGTTTCCAAACAGACATATAGGCTAGTTGAACGTAAATAGGCTACGCAATGCAATGCAATAGCTGGTATATTATATAAAAGTACCTCTTCAAAATGATATGATAATTACAGTTTTGTAATATGATGTCCATTATGGACAGTGGTTTTAATAGAAGTGGCAGGTACTAATGCAAAGCTGCTTGATTTACATTTTTATTTTAAATCAAGCAGTTTTCCAAGTATAGGTCTACCACTTCTATTAAAACCACTGTCCAATGGACATCATATTAAAAAAAATAACTGTAATAAAAATAGCTATTACAAATTATATGACTTGTCTTATCAATGTCATCTTTACTTCAAGTCAGCAAAAGGCTTATTTCTGTCGTTTAAGTATGATACGGCATTCATAGCAGCATCTAATCTAATAATCCATTTTGATTTTGACATTTTGAGTAAAAAGTGATTAATTGGAATGAACTACGTCTAAAGACTCAACTCTTTAGACTCAACAGAGAGACAATTAGAAAGAGTTACAGTCAATTAAGGTATAAAGTTGTTTTTAAACATAAGTATGCCTACTTACGAGTAAGGATCATGTTGTGTTTTCTATAAATCGCGAGAGTCCCGCTGCGATATGCTTCAGGAGTCCTCTTCGTTTTATTCCAACATTACAGCGAAGCTCGCATGTATTCCAATAGCCTGATTTGAATTCGCAAATTCTAATAATAATAATAATAAAAAAGAAGGTCCCCCGAACTAAATCACTTTTATAGAAGGTCCAAAGACCAAAGAGCAAAAAAGTAAATCCATGACTTATTTCCTTTCCTGTCTGCCCAGGGCAAAAAAAAAAATAAAAATTCCTCAGAGAGCTGTGTTTGAAACGCCTGTGAACGGACTTGTCCGCGTGTGAATGTGAATGAACAGACTGATTCACTGTTTAGGAATGGGAGGCCGGAGAACGCTCCACCTCCCCGCCCAGGACAGCCTCAGGTGGGCTTTCGCTAGACGGGGAGGTGGAGCTATCATTCAATTGCCAAAGCCTAGCCTACTTTATTGGCATGTTTATAGCCTATATGCACACAATAAAATAGTGATATGAAAATAAAAAATGTAGAAATGTGAATAATAAGTAAATTAAACACCCCTCAAGACAACATGGCAAGACATAGGCCTAATGGACATTATACGAAATATATTTTTAAATACAGCAACCGATTGAGTTTCATGACGTTTGCTGAATGAGCTTAACCGTTACCGTTCCCACTGATGCAGACTGGTTAGGCTACGTGAAATTGTATTTTATTTATTTATTTAGGATTTAGGAGGAACATTAAGTCCAGATACTTTGAAATGGATTATGCTTACCTACACGCAGCCTGATTAATAAATTAGTTTAATTAATAAATTGTTTTCAAATTCATACCGAATTAATTAGGATACAAAATAAATAAAGATAAACACCACTGCGCGCAAAATGCATTGTCGATTTAATTCATTCGTACTCTTAAAGTCTGCGAACAAATATTTTTTTTTTTTGTATTTACTGGTCTACTCTTTCCCTGTATTTAATCTAAAATGCCCTCTCTCCCACTCTCTCTCTCTTTTAAAAAGTGAAATTCAAATGATCCAAAAGTGAGAGTGTGGGTTCGAATAGCCTACTGTTCATTTGGTTGAACGACATTGTTTTGTGCTTAACTACTTTAAACTGCAATTAAAACGGATCGCCGTTAGCATATCATTAGAGATCTTCATTAAGTAGTGGGGCCGTTTGAAAGCCGCTATTGTGGGACATGATGTTGTGAAAGGGGAAGACAATGAGTCCGTTCTGCTATGGTAATTCCAACAAGCCCCATCAACAGGCGTCCCTGATCCTGGTCTCATCCCGCACGCACGCACGCTCATAGGTGCTGCGGTGCAACAGTAGCTTTGCACAGTAAAGCAATACCTTCTTTTGTGTGAGGAACTCTTATTGAGATCAAACAAGCTTAAGGTCCTCTCTGATGCTTCCTGCTTTAGAAGTCAAAAGAAAGACACGTTCACTTCCTTTTGCCGGTTTAATTAAAATTAATACAAAGAAGGGAGACCTATTCAAGAAAGCCAGAAGTAAGTAGCCTAGATGGTTTATGATTATAATTAAGCTATGTTCAGAATGGAATAGGTTCGTTTAATGGTTACAGAATACAATCTGACAATTATTTAAAAAAAGTAATGCATGCTATGAGAAAATAAATGCAAAAACTTGCAAACAATAATGCAACATAGTTGTTATATCATCATTTTGCATATTTAATTCAGCAAGTGCTGTTCAGTTACCACTTTGGACTATTTTATTTTTTATTTATTTAGTCTTTGATTGGAGTCAGAAAAGAGAATAATTTTTGATAATTGTATTGATATCCAGTTTATTATTCATCATGCAAAATGACATAATGAATATGCAGAGATTTAGAATGGTATAATCAGAGCACATTATGCTATCCCACAAGGCCATGAAAGTGGCTTTCACAGTGTACATTATACATATATACTGATAAAAAGTATGTAAGTGCATAGCCTCTTTAATTTCTCTTGTCCCGGTCTGTAAAATAGTGCAGCATGTCTGACTCAAGGAAAAACTTATACAGAGGAAAATTGCCTTACTTGTGGAATCTCTCCATCAGCCTTTATTCCTCACTCTCCAGAAATTCAGCAACTGCATTCAGACATGCCAGAGAGATTGAGTGAGAGATGTGTGTGGTTTTGAAACTGACTCACCAGATTCTCTTCCTGTCTCTGTCTGTCATGTGTATGCCTGCACCTATTCGTTCACTCCACCCTGGCAATTCTATTATACAACATACATTTAATTTAATTCTTAAAGGTACACTATTTTACTTTTTTGTTCAAAATTAACACAATTTAAATAATGACAAAAAATATTATCAGTCCTTCTTTTAAAACGTGTTTTTGTCTTAACACTATGGAAATATTATTCCAAGTGTTTATGTGGGATGGTTTTCGTGGGAAATTGCGTACATATTGGATACTTTGGTGTGCATGGCATAGTTTTCAATTCGAGAAAGGTTAATGGAGCATGCCAAATCTGGAACCTCCAGGGGAATCACCCGTTAAAAAAAAACAGGAACAGAACTGTTCTGAACAGGAGAGAGTCTGCTGGCAAAAAGAGAATCTGCCAGAGCTTGTAATAAAACAAGAATAGACATATGCTCTAATGTTAACAAATGGAATCTTATTGTAAAGTGTTACAAATAAAATAAATAACTAAAACATTCACATTAATTAAAAAATCTGTCTTTATTCTGTGAAATGGCATTTTAAAGAATGTTTTTGTCCCTATAATGACGACAATGGGGTCCAAAACCACATTGGACCCTACTAACTTTCAATGAATGGAAAAAGCACTTTTTCAAAATATGTTCCTTTGATTTCCACAGAAGAAATTAAGTCATGCACTCTTAGAAGAAAAGGTTCTAAATAGAACCATAAAAGGTTATGTCAGGCACTTCATATGTTGAACCTTTTAGGGGTTCCCACCATGTGACCATTTTAAGGATTTAGTTTTAATTTATTTAATTTTAATTTGCTTTTAATTTTAATTACATTTTATGAATTAGACAGCTCATAAAAAATGTGTCACTAGAAAAATGTAAATAACCTGTTAAACATGAAAGAGTTATGCAATAATTTAAAACATTACTCCTAGAACGGATTTTGACATAAATCTTTAATATTGAGTCAAGAACCCTAGGGTTTACCCCATTTAAACTTTTCTTTTATTCTTATTTAAAGCTGCAGTCCGTAGCTTTTCCTCTTTGTCGCCATCTCTGTTCGAAATCTGCAATTGCAGTTATTTGCGGAATTATCAACTTTACGTGGTTTGTGCCTCTGCAAGGCACAGCGCGGATGAACACAAAGTTTTGGGGAGAATGTGCTGTCAGTCACCGCACTGGTGTGGATACTGGCATTCGGAATCACAGATTCTACTCTTTGAAAGTATAACCAACATAAGAATTTTCACTGGAAAATGTCGTCTGAACAAGTAAGTAACATCCACTTTTGTTCTGACCAACTAAGGGGGAAAAAGTATTGCAGTAAATCGCGCTGATTAAATCTAAAGATCGCTTATCATATCATGTCAAACCGTGCAAATGATACGTTGTTCTAAAATTGTTAATGTTAACAACATCAGCATTGCATGACTACATGTAATGTGTATTAGGGCTACCTGTAGTTCACTACTCCGTAACTGTGTGAATTAAGCGAACAAGTGCGCTACTGTTACATAATTGAACCATTGAAATGTCTTACCTGTCCAGCAGAAACAAATAGCCGTCTCTGCGTTCGTTTTGAACCCCTTCAAAACACGGAGTTCACGCCACCTTTCAAAAGCCCTTTCTTTCGATATCCTAGCTTTCGCATGGGCCGGCACCGGTTGCAGTCTCTTTTTTTCTGTATAGCCACTCCAAAGTCTTTTGCATTTTACAACGGGTGAATCTCCAGTTGTCAGTGGTGATTGTCATTTGAATCTTTCTGGATCCGCCATCAAATTGAAAAGTTCAATTATATCAAGTGCTGTGAGAAAAGGCTATAGCCTACATCTCCACCTTCAATATCCTCACACGCAATATAGCCATACTAGCCGAGACACCTTCTTTATGTGTACAGATGTGACGTAATTACGCAAAGACATGCTTGAATTTCCCGCGGAAATCCATTATCACTGGAATTAAAAACATTATTACAAGCTTACCGTTTTGAATCGAGCTACGGCAAGCAGATAGTTTTGAACACTGGCTAGTTATGTACTTGCTCCAAAATTTATTTTGGATAATTTCTAACCCAAAAAAGTTACGGACTGCAGCTTTAAATAGGGATGGAACAAACATTATTGTTAGTAAATGATAACAGTATTTTCATTTTTGGGTGTACTCCACATTTTGTGTGTGCCGACAATAACAAAGACAATGTCCAAGTGCACTAAAAATGTCACCAATGGTTTGAGCAAAAATTCCAACTGCTAAAAATGTGGTGCACAGAAAATGGACAGTGGAAATGGCCTGAACTGAAATTATATTTTGTGGACATTATTTTTAGCAGAGTGCTATTGCAAATTAAAGGAGCATAAGGAGACACCACCCTAGCACTGTCTGACATTCACCGGATCCTGTACCTTTACTCCCACAATGCTCTGCCTCGCACAGAAACAGAAAATAGGAAGACTGCTGAGAATTTAGAAGTTTGTATTTATATGTGAGTGAATGTGACACCTTTATTTGCTTTATTAGTTAGTCAGTCAGGCTATCTAGTTCTCATTCTATAATAAAAACTGTAACAAATGAACATAGTACTTTTGAATGTATTTGTGTGCATATTTCACAACAGGCCACTAGAGTAAATCCCAAAGTAAGACAAGGGGAAGCTACAGAATAATAGAATTGTTATTATCAGCTATTTATAAACCAGCACAGGCTCAAAACAATCAGAAATAGAACTGAGCAGGTGTGACCGTGTGCATGTCCACACACCACATATTTAAGCTGTGGAAGTAAGCTGATATATTTTTGGTTGCGATTGTGCATGCTAAACAAATGGGGACCTTGTGCATTAGTACATACTGTATTTCATCAGAGGACATAAGCTGGATATGTATGTACAGAATGTGCCAGCTTTAATATCCAGAGAATAAAAACAGGAAAAAGCCACACACCTCTTACCCTGTTCTTACTAATACATCTCATCCTCTCCCACTTTCACACAAACATGTAGTACACACTTCCTAATTCTATAATTAGGGCTCATTTTTATTTTTAAACGTATACATTGTACAACGAACAGCTATCGCAAAAAAATGAATGTTAGCTAAAGCTATATTTTTCTCATTCATTTTTTTTTTATCAAATTTGTTTTACACTCTATACCCTAAAATGCTCATTTATAAATGGTTACTTGAAACAGTTTTCTTAAAAAAAGTCCCTCTGTAGTCAATCATTTTATCCCTTAAAACTCATCTTTGATAACCAACATGACATATTTAAATGTGTTTTCCTTGAAAAAAATTCTTCATGCCTTTAAAATAGCTTGAATACACTCTTGCTTCATTTAAATGCGGTTTTATGAATATGCAAATTAGCCCTGCCTCCACCACTCACACCAGCTCAGAGATCCTGATTGGTTACAAGGTAGTTTATGATGTCAGAAACATCTGGTAACACTTTAATAAGTCATTAATTGTTAACATTAGTTAATGCATTTTGCAATATATATCTTAGCATTTTTAACCTTTGTTAATGTTAATGTAAATGTTAATGTTAAAATACAACTGTTCATTGTTTGCTCAAGTTAATTCTGAGTGCATAACTTATGTTAACAGAAACAACTTTTGCACTTGAAAATATACTAGCAAATGTTGAAATGACCTAAGATTAATAAATGTTCAAATTATTCATTCTTAAGGCCATTGCACACTGAGCCCGAAATTCGCATCCGAAATTTTCGCACGTTAAAAAATAAATACGAATCAGGTTCGATTTTCTGCGTTTTTCGCATCCGTAGCAAGCCGTTTGAATGGTGTTTGAAAGGTGTTGTAACAATTCAGAGCCACCGAATCACGAATACGAAAAAACGCATACGAAAATTTCGGGCTCAGTGTGCAATGGCCTTTAGTTAATGTTAACTAATGTAGTTGAAGACAGGGTAGATGATATGTTCCAGAAAATTTTTTTGTTATGCTGGCTGAAAGTCTCTTGTGACGCTTTAATTTGCTCCATGCTGTGGGTGTTCATGTGTTTTGACAACGCATCCTCATCCCAAGGCGTCATATTCTGACACTTTGACAAAGCGTCTAAATCCAACGCCCATGGAACCCTTTAGCGTCAATATAACACGCAGAGAGATGGGTAGGTTTAGGTATGGTGTAGGGTTAGGGTTAGACCGCTAGGAGGCGCCTTCTGACCCATATATATCGGAGTCTCATATTGACGCTAAAGGGTGCCATGCGCGTTCGATATAGAAGCGTCATTATATTACGCCTTGGATGGTTTTGAAGGAGTGGCTTGGGAGACGCTGTGAGGGAAGGGTGGGATCTTCTGCTTTCAAAGCTTGCTAGCCTCTCTGTAAATTGCCTACCCTAACTTTAATGTTAACTTGCAACAATTTTTGTTCAAAAGCCTATTATTTTTATTTTATTATTCATGTGTTCTTAGTTCCTGTTTCCTCAGTCCCCTAGTTTGCCAAGTATTCCCTTGTTTGTTACTATAGTTTCTGATTATGTTCTCCACCCATTTCTAGTATGAATCATTATTCTGTCTGTTTATACTCCTTGGTTTCTTCAGTTAATCTATTATTGTCTTTGTTTGAAAAGCTGTTACGTCTGTGCTTGCCTTTACCTTCATGTTTTGAATGATCTTCTTGTTTAATTTATAAAAACTGTTGCAAAGTTCTCCACGCCTCAGCTTCTGCTTATTGTAAAGTGTTACCAATCATCTAATAATTAGACGTTACAGGTAACAGCCATGATTCATTCCAGTGTTTACAAATATTAACAGATATTAACAAATATTAACAACTTGTGGGAATTAATTAAATAAGAAAACCTTACTTTATTAGACACGCAACACCATTCAAATTTCAAACCACAGTTCATTTATTCAATAAAACCCAGCATGTATTTGAAATGGAAATCAACCTTGCTGAATTTTCTTTCTTTCTTTCTCTCTTTCTTTCTTTCTTTCTTTCTTTCTTTCTTTCTTTCTTTCTTTCTTTCTTTCTTTTTCTTTCTTTCTTTCACAAAAAAAAAAAAACTTACTGACTACAGTTCTGAACTGACATCTGGATATGCAATCAAATCTTCAATTTTTATCAATGTAATTGGCAATAAACTATTCAATCATTTTGAACATACGCTTGATATTAGATTTGCTGACTTGCAAAATTTCCCTACATTTTCTGAAGGTAACGCAATTTATAACTGGCTGCTTTGGCAGTTCCCCAATCCATTCCTGATTTTTCCATGAGCTAAGCGGTCTTACGTGTATCAGAGGCATTAGTGTACACAGCTGTTATGGAGATATATACAGAGTGCAGAGATGGAGGACTTCTGGCTCTCCTCAGAAGCTGTCTGGAATCCAAGAGGCCCTGAGGGAGATGACTGAGATAGACTCTCTCCAACATGGACTCAATGGATTTTTGACAAGTCTGAGATTCTGAATATTTGCCCATAATAGGGGTTAAAAGGTGAATGTACGCCCTAGCGTGTGAATTAACAATGATTATGTCTAAGCATGTGTTGTAGAGC
Organism: Semotilus atromaculatus; assembly: GCA_031834385.1. Taxonomy (NCBI): domain Eukaryota; kingdom Metazoa; phylum Chordata; class Actinopteri; order Cypriniformes; family Leuciscidae; genus Semotilus; species Semotilus atromaculatus. The sequence continues at coordinate 13,531,140 of JAULUF010000023.1, read as the reverse complement.
CACATGCGTGTCTAGAAAATAGCCAACAAATGTTTAACGGTAACAGTGGTTGTATTCACAGGCCATCAGCCACGGAGAGATGAGCCAGGCATGGCATTCACTCAAGAAGCAAATTACTGTGTATGAGTGAGAAAAACAATTAAGGTTGCAGGTTACTTAGTATTTTAATGAAGTTAGCAACTATGGGAAGGAAACTTATAATGTTTATGCAATTGTACTTTAATGACTTGAACAACATGATTCAATATTAACAATATAGTAACATTGTTGAAATCACATTTGATCTGTATGTCTTGGCAAACTCGTCTATGTACATAAAAAATACTTTACCTTCTATGGTATTCAGGTGTGAATCAAATAAACCACTGTCCTCCATAGGTCTCCTTTCCAACTATTTTTTTTCCAACTATGTGCAATGCTTTTAAGCAGTCCCAAAGTATATCATTAGCTTAGTTGATCTGATTAGAGATCAGTTTTTCCTCACATTTTTGTGGGTACAGACTTTGTAGGGAGGGGAGACAGTAATGGATTCAGGCTACTCATCCAATAACATGTTGACAATGACATACAAAAAGTGTACAACTTATAGTCCCTGTTCGGTATTAATACCATCCGGTATTAAGATGAGTTTTGGTTGATCGGATCACAAGTAGACGAGTTCGACCACTTCTGTCCTGATTTCTTCCAGGGGAGTATCTAAGGGTGGGTAAATGTATGGGAGATCTTTCAATGAAATAAGCTCACGCAATTTACATAAAAGCGCCCTGATAGGACTGAAAACACACGGAGAGCAGCAGCCTTCGTTTCTGCTCTGACAGCCGCAAGACCATGGCGAACGCGGTGAGTGAGTGTTAGAAATCAGAAATGGTGAGAGAACATGAGAGAACATGCTTGGTACGTTTTTCGTCTTCAAATGGCAAAGTTTAAATCCCATCTGGCCAGCATGCTTCCCAGTGGGCATTCTTTTGTGGCTGCTCGAAGTTCGAACACATTCGACCATGAACGTCTATGAAAGCAATCCAGTCGAAGGCATTTCGACTACTTTTGGAAGTGGTCGAAATTGGACTAACTTAACACGTTGTATATCCCGTTTACACCTGTATTTAGCGTCGTCCACTTGTGATCCGATCGACCAAAATGCATCTTAATACCATGCAGGTGTAAACAGGGCCATAATTGTAAGGCTCAAAACACACAATATGTCAAAACAGGCTTAATGTGATTTACACAAGTAAAGGTGCAGTCACATTAGCAAATGTTTGGCAAAAATTTCGAGACAAAAAGGTTCATGGTTTACTGTCAATAGTGTAGTAATATATGAAGCAGAGCTTACACAGAAGTCACTACACATAAACCAATGTGATTGAAAGACCCCTTTACGACAATATGGTTTCGGTAAACAGTTGTGACTAGCTAGTTGATTTCTTCAATGATGTGTCTGAACTATGGTGAAGAAGTGAGTTACATCGTTGTTCGGGAAACGCAACCCAGTGCGGTGACTTTGCGTGATCAACTTATGCCGTTGTGCAAAATTCCTGATTGCATGGATTCCTATTGAAACTACTGTTTTTTGCATTACATTTCACAGAATAACGGTAAATGTGACCAAGAAAGACAACATCTGTCTTACTCATGAAAGAACCTTTCCGCTTTCACCATGCTAAAAAGACCAGCCTATTTTGTGTTTCGAATGCAGTTCTCCTAATACCTAAACTATATCATTGGCCAATTAGCTATAAAGTCAAATGTGTTTGGAACAAAACGAGGGTATGCAAGTAATGACAAAACTATCCCTTTTAAGAAAGCCCTCAGTTAGCAACAAAACAATCGGACACATTCTTCCCTAATTGAAATTCATCTATTCCTCACTGACAGAACTGCAGGTCCCTTGTGTTCCATTTATTTTTATATATATCAGTGGCACAGAATTAATGACAAATGCAACTCCAACATCACTGAACATGCACACTCCATCTCTACCACATGTCTTTTCATTTCTCTTTTTCATCTTTTGTTCTCACATTCCTGGCTATATGAGGCTATATTAGAAGACGGCTGCAACTTGAGTGTTGTCAGCTGGCAGAATAGCATAGTTTTCCCACAATGAAAGTGACAGGCCTCTTTGAAACTATAATAACTATGAAGCTTTAAGGATGGAATGGATGCTACTGAAGTTCATAAATGTCCTATAATCCACTGAAGACCAAGCCAAATAAACTTTGGGAAAAGGAACTTCAAGTTCAGGAAAAAAGTGGATTTTGTTGCTATAAGAGCCTAAAATCCCTTAGAAGTATTTTAAAAAATCTGCTGTAGAAGTGTGTGCTGAGTTTCAAAATGTAAACGGTACAACATTGTACAGTATGTTGTGACTGGAGTAGAATTTTAGCACTTAGTGTTGGATAAATATTTTCAAGCAAAGTGTTATTCTTATATATAAACAAATATTTCTGATGATGGATTTCAAGGCTCATACTCAAATCATGCAGAAGTAAAGGAATTTAAAACATAATTATGCAACAGTTCCCTTCTCCGTCGCTTTTGTCCCCTTTGGCTTTTGGCTTGCTTAGTTGGGAACATTTAATATTCAACAAAATTAGTGAACTGCCTGCATTGACACCATTATATGAGAACTGAACTGAGCTGGACGATGACATCACTGTTTTCTCCAGAGTAGCTATGTATAAATTAAGTAAATTAATAATTTTCTTTACAACAAAAATTAACCATCACTGAACGTACTTAGGCTGGAATATGACGGTATTTTCTTCTAGATCATACATACTAGATGAAACATACTTTGTTGCATTATTTTTTCTGCTATCACTGTAAAGCTGCTTTGAAGCAATCTGCATTGTAAAAAGCGCTATATAAATAAAGATGACTTGACTTGACTTGAGTAACACAATATTGTAACACATTACTTAAAGTAACTTTCCACAACACTGATTATGAATGAATAAATATAATATTAATAAATGCTTTATACATTGTTGTTTTGTCAGATCATGATATCTAATGCCTTGACCAGTTGTATATAATCATTATCACATTTGTAGTTGTGCTATTGGTTTTGAATAGTAATGTGCCAAACCACAAACATGTCGGTTCTCTTTCAAGGGAACTCGCGTTGCGTGGAGACTGATACTATGGGAACGCTTTGCATGATGACATCTTGAAGCACATGTAAAATCAGTCCAATGGTGTGGTGGAACGTCAGAGGCGGGTGACGTCACGGACCAGGAAACTATAAAGCCTGCTCGAAAACAGAGAGCTTCAGCTTCTGTGTCTTCAGTAGTGCTCTTTGTGAAACTGCCCCTGTCATATTTGGTGTTGTTTTGTCTTTATATCTACGAATATATATATGTAAAGTCATGGCGTGCAAGCAGCAGTTTAGGATGTGTGTTCACCACTGTCTGCGTTATTTAATGGGTGGGGGCACACACATTGTTTGTGTAACTTGTTTGGGTGAGGAGCATGCAGTCAACGCTTGAGGGTGCTGGCTGTGAGCACTGTAATGTACTTCCTATGCGGACGCTCCGATCCCGCCTGGCGTTCTTTCGTGAGGCACAGCGGCCGAGGCACAGCAGTAATCACAGTCCTGGGGTTCACAAATGGATTTATCAGCAGGGTTAGAGATGGGCTTAGCCTTATCTCTGCCTTCACCTGATCCAGTGCCTTCTCTCAGGGATTGGAAGCACGCGTTGCGGTTCCTTCCGCCCAGGTGGAGGCACCGACACTACAACTGTCTACTTCTGAGGAACTGGACGTTGTCAGTGTTGATGCAAGAGATACTGAGGATTCACCACCTCAGTCTCATGTATTCAAAGAGCTGATTGAGGTTGTGACAAGAGCGGTTGAAAGACTGAGCATTGACTGGCCAGCTGATAAACAGGACGTTCGTTCTAAAAGCAAGTTGGACGAACGTTTCCTGCCTTCACAATCACAACCTAAGCGCCAGGGCCTACCGTTTTTCCCCGATCTCCACACAGAGGTGAGACATGGATGAGGGTGGGGGAGTTGGCCCTGACGTAGTTTGCGAACTACGTCGAGCTACAGATTTATCTCTCAGGGCAGAGATGGAGCCCAAAGAGATGGCTAAATCTATCTGGTGGCCACTGAGAGTCACTGAGAGGTATCTGCAGGGAAGAGGTCCTGACACCCGAGGGCTCAGGCCAGTGAGGGAAGTCCCCCCGAAGGAGAGCGGTCAACACCTCTTTATACTGTGCCCGTCTCCCTTCAGTGCCCTAAGGGGACAGTTCTGCCAACCCAGCCACCTTGTGTGCTTCAGGGCGCATCTGTCTCTGGCAAGCACATATCTCAAGGACCACCCGGAAACATAGTGGCCTCCGGATGCCCGCCCCCTCCAAGGAGGGCTCCAGAGCAGTTAGGCCGGTCGTTCCCTGCCGGTTCGCCTTTACAGGCCAGCGGGCTGATTGCACAACAAAAAGCAGAGGCCAGTCTCGAGAGGCTGGTGCCACCAGTAGAACTTTTCGCAGCTTGAAAGCTACTGCCAAATTTTTCTTGTTGGGTCCTGCAGACCATAGAAAAAGGGTATCAAATACAGTTCGGGTCTCGCCTGCCCAGGTTTATGGGGGTCCTATCCACGGAGGTGGGCCCCGAGCTGGTTCTGGTAATGGAACAAGAAGTGAAAACCCTGTTAGAGAAAGGAGCCATATAATATGTTCCTCCCTCCAACAGGGAAACCGGGTTCTACAGCTGGTATTTCATAGTTCCAAAGAAGGATGGTGGATCTTCGAGTGCTGAACGAGTACGTTATGCAACTAAAGTTCAAAATGTTTACACTGAGACAAATCATGCAACAGATCAGATCTGAGGACTGGTTTGTCACGATAGATCTCAAGGACGCATACTTCCACATTTACATCCTTCCATAAGTTCCTGAGGTTCGATTTCGGGGGCAAAGCTTACCAATATTGAGTTATTCCGTTCGGCCTAGCATTATAACCCAACACTTTCACGAACTGAGTGGATGCAGCTCTGCGCCATGCGCCTGCAGGGTATTCACATCATGAACTACATCGATGATTGGTTGATTTGGCTCAGTTGCATCAGTTCGCGGTTCAGCATTGAGATGTCGTTCTCGCCTACATGAAAGAGTTGGGGTTAAGGCTAAATGCCACTTCAGAGGACCACTATTCTAGGTGTGGTTTGGGTCACCGGCACGCATAGAGTCCATCCTTTTGGCTGTGAAAAGAATAAAGCTAGTCCAGTCACTCACTGTCAAACAGTTTCAGAAACTGTTGGGTCTGATGGCAGCAGCGTCCAACTTGATACCTTTTGAACTGTTGTACATGAGACCCCTGCAGGACCAATATGACTAATAATAATCCTGAAGGACTAAAGGTTTTTCCACGAGAGGCAACCCTTTTTGCATAATCAGGGTTACGTGGCGGTGCTTATGTGCCCTGGCTATGTGGAAGAAACCTTGGTTCCTGTCCCAGGGTCCCGTGCTGGGAGCTTCTTGTTGTTGCAAGCTGCTAACGACAGATGCCTCTCTCAGGGACTGGGCAGCGATCCTAGAAGGGCGCTCATTTCAGGGTCTGTGGAGGGACCACCATCTCTCATTGCACACCAACCATCTGGAGGTGTTGGCGGTATTTACTGCTCGAAAAAATTTCCCCGCAGATCTCTGGGGCCACCATGTGCTTGTCCACACAGACAACACATCGGTGGTCGCTTATATAAATCACCAGTGGGGTTTGCACTTGCGTCCACTCTGCAAACTGGCACGCCAAATCCTCCTGTGGGCCCAGAATACAGGATCAGACATCCTGTCGAGACAGGGGCTGAGTCCTGGGGAATGGAGGGTGTTCGGCCAGGCACAAGTGGATCTGTTTGCATCTCAAGAGACTTCTCACTGTCCACTTTGGTCTCCCTCATGCATCCAGCTCCTCTCGGACTGGATGCTATGGTACAAACGGGGCTGAGGCTACGTTTGAATGCTTTTCTCCCGATTGCTCTGCTCCTGGGAGTTCTGGAGAGAGTTCGCAGGGACCAGGTTCGCCTACTTCTTATAGCCCCGCGGTGGCCGGGCAGAGTATGGTTCCCCGATCTAGTGTCTCTCCTTGAGGGGCCTCCACTGGAGCTACCCGTCCGGAGGGACCTTCTGTCTCAAGCAAGGGGCTCGATATTTCACCCTGACCTGAACTGTGGAACCTGTGGGCTTGGCCTCTGAGGGGGCCCAGCTCATAGAGGCGGGTCTCTCAACTGAGGTTGTGGAGACCATTCTACATTCCAGAGCACCCTCCTCGAGGAAAGCTTATGCATTTAAGTGGAGAGTTTTCGTTTCATGGTGTAGTGACCATCAGTTGGACCCAGTTAACTGCCCGGTTGGTACAGTGCTGGAGTTCTTGCAGGAGTGACATTCCTTTGGGTGGAATGTCTTTGGGAAAAGACCCATTGGTATCTCGTTTCCTCCGTGGTAATCTGAGGCTGAGGCCTGCAGCTTGTACCAGGGTGCCTACCTGGGATCTGGTCATTGTTCTTCAATGCCTTTCCCTGGCTCCCTTCGAGCCACTGGAGGAGGTCCCGTCTAAGTTCCTCCTCACTATCCCTTCTCTTAAGAGGATAGGAGATTTGCAAGCACTGTCGGTTTCTTCCCTCGTGGTTTGGAATTTGCACCTGGCATGGTTAAAGCGTTCCCTCATCCACGACCAGGCTATGTTCCAAAGGTCCCCACCAACGTGGACAGATCTATTATGCTGCAGGACTTTTGTCCTCCTCCCTTCCAGAACTCGGACCAGGAAAATAATAATTTGCTTTGCCCAGTTCGGGCGCTAGCTGCTTATGTCCACAGAGCTGCCCTTTGGCATAAATCTGAACATCTGTCCCCTCAAGGGTCCCTTGAAAGGAAACGCCTTGGTTACAACTACAACTGGACTGATTTTACATGTGCTTTAAAACGTCATCACGCAAAGCATTCCCACAGCGTCATTCTCAACGCAACACTTGTTCCCGTTTCAGGGAAACGAGGTTACAGTCGTAACCAAGGCATATTCTGTTCACTTTTGTGATATCGAGTATAGGAATGAAACAAATGTTGCTGGCATACATGTGTGCAGAAAAACAAAACAACACATGCACAGACTCGCATTACCACTCATTCATAGAAATGTGTATGCATGATGGTCAATGAACCCACCACCTCCAAATAAAGGCTCATATTTTTTCAATTAGTCATGCATGAGGAGAAGAGATTACAGATGGTTTCCTTTAGTCGGCAGACACATGCAGAGACAGTCGGGTATGAGTGTGTGCATGTGTGAATGTGAGCACGTGGAAGCCAGTGAAAAAAAGAGATCAAGAGTTCAACATAAGAGCAAACGATGAAGTAGCCACAGTGATGTTTACTTTTCCACAGCTCAATTGACTTAAGTCTTCTTTTATGTAACTCATATTACCATAAGTCGTTTTTGGATCCCTTTTCCCTTTTTCTCTCCTACTGGGCCTCTGGTAATAATTCAAAAGGTTTTCATCAATCTCCCTCACTTGAAATGTCTGATTCTGCCCTCATATAGATTCTCTTCAACACTTTCAGCTGCTTTAGTAGTCTTTGAGTCTTAAGCAGGCATGGTCCATTTCAGATAACTGATATTTAATAAAGATTTGGTTCAAAAGATTTTGGTAGTGGAGAGATGTAACCAGAGAGACTGGTAAACCTTTCCAGCCTTTACTCACCTCCTCAAACCAAGTGATGATAAATATGATTTTGCATGACCAGATTCTCTAACCCCTAGATCGTAAACTCGTCAGGCAAACCCCTAGATCGTCAATTCAAAGTCAGAGATGAAAAAACAAACTCCATCATAAGCTGAAATGGTTTTTACAAGAGGACTCCTTTAGCATACAGAGAACTGCACTGTTTCGTGCCATGTTCAAAAATACTTCATAGAAGTCTAGTCAGGAAACCACTGGCATATTTCTGCATGACTAATAAAAAACAAACAAATGACTGCGGAGTTAACAAAAAGGAATATTTTGGGCTCTAGTGTAATCCTTGGAAAATTCCGAAGACGCTTGCTTGTTTTATATCAGGGGTTAAATTCAGCAAGAACAATCCTGAACAGTGTTCTGGTAACTCTTTGATGTGAAATATATACATATAGTTGCGTTTTTTTTCTTTTTCTTCAATCTATACCATTTTCTGTATGCTCTTTTTATCTCCAGTGTAATAAGTATACTTTTTAAAAGACACTTTCTTCTTAATCTTACAATTAATATAATAACATAGCTACTTAACTACTGACATAATGTTAAAAAAACTGGTCCCCTGGTGTAGCCTGGCTTCTTCCAAGGTTGTTTCTCTCTATTAGCCAATCATGGAGTGTTTTTGTTCCTTCCAACAGATGTCTTTAGTTCAGGTGGTTTTCACTTATCACCATGTGCCACTCTGAAGACATGCATTTACCTACATTCACCGGAGTTCAGTAGTTCAGGTGATAACTCAAAATAAAAATTTAAGGAAATAGTTAAGTGATTATCATGCTAAGCTACATTAGAAGCCAGCGTAGCAAAAGAGCCACATTAGAAAGAATGCCAACTTTTAACATGCTAAGCTATAAGACAACAAACACAGGCAATGTCAACTTCGGAGAGGTATTTTTTTTGGGTACAGTAGTGAATATCAAAAATCTGTTCAGTCATTTCTGCGCGTTTCGGTTCATCATCATCTGATCAGATTTAGGACAAAGTCGGACAATTTGCAGGAGGAGTAGCACCATTTTTTTTTCTATTTACTTCAAAATGGCAGACAATGGAAAATTAAAAATTAAATGAAATGAAAAAAATTGAAAAATGTTTTTCAAAAGTTATAAGCGTTTTGGCAAACAAAACCTTAAATCTCTGAAATAGAAGGTGGTGCTGTGTTCAAACTCCTCAGGAACCTTCATGACATGCTAACGATGATCTCTACCTAATTTTGTGGTGATATCCCGAATCGTTCAAAAGATATGACCATTCATGATAAAATTAAAAATGGTGGGCCGATGATTCGTCCGTTCCTGGCAAAATCAGTATCCACAAATTCAGAATGACACAAGAAATCCATGGGCAGAGTTTTAACGTATACTTCTATAACAAAGGGTTCAAATGTTAGATATAACCTTTTGAAATGTTATTTTTTGAAATGGTGGTGGCACTATAGATTTGCTCATAGAGACCCCAAATATGATCAGATTACTATTTATTACCATCACTACAAGTGTGTTCATAGGGCTGCTATAGACTCCCATTGGGGAGGAATAATAATAAAGTAAACTGACCATTACAATAGGGGCTACAGCCCCTTTGGGGCCTGGCCTCTAATACAATATACTACTACTATGATCCTTAATTTTATTCCTTATTTTGTTGTAAACATATGTATTATCATCACAAAAGGTTTTATCATTATCTAACACTTCTTTTTTTTTGAGCACCATATAGATTAGGGGATTCATGAGCGGCATTCTCATCTTAATGATGCGGCTAACAAGCAAAGATCAGGACGTCCTGTTGTTTAAAGAGTCGTTTACATGACCGCAGTGATCTTCCAGATTATATCGGCCTTGCTAAATTTGGTTAATGTCAGTAACTCAACGGATGGCTGATTCACAACATGAACTTCAGCTTGTTTTTCTGGTGTACATGGCAATAATAAGATAACAGACAAACCAAAATGCAGACATTTATGTTTTTGAGGGAGCACATCATCTGGCTTATCTTTGTCTTGTGTGACTAATGCGCTTTCATGAGCTAGCATTTCAAAGCAGATGTCATGCTTCAGAAGTGTTATATGGCAGACTAACACTCAGACAGATGGGCTAAAATATAATTTGGCTGTGATTTCATGGATCATGATTCATGTGGATTCCTATCACTGGCACAATAATGTGCAGCTTCAGTACTGTGTAAACTTGGCCAAGGTGTGATCGAGTGTGTTGGCTGCCAAGCTTGTGCCAGTCGACAAACTACGACTGTGAATTAGTCATGGCCTTGGGCGAAGATATCTTATAATACTGCTTAAACAAACATCCTCACAGTAGGCTTCACATACTGGTTAAAATTTGTAACACAGCACACAATGAAAATTAAATGTAGACCAATATAAAAGTATAGGCAAAGTATATTTGTAAATGCCAAACATTTCTATAGTCTTAGGAATATGTGATTTGCAATCCAATACCTCTTTACCCTGCTGAAAATACAAGCATTGTTCATACCAGGTATAAGTCAGCCAGCTTTACTGGGAAGATTATGCTAGTTGACCAGCATTTTGGCAGGTGAAAAACATGTTTGTTACATATTGGTCTACAAGCCAAACCAGCAACATACCAGCATAAACCAATCTTAACCAGCATGGAAATTCAGCTGGATAAATATAAGACAAAATAGAAATACCATCAGTCAAGTAGACAGAGAACTGTGAAATACAAGCTGAGATCCATTTACTGGGAATTCTGCAAGCTTTTGGTGCAGCAGATGGGTTAAGGACTTATGGCTGATGCAGCATATGGTCCGAGCCTCTGCACGGACAGTCAATGGATTACACAGCACAAGCACATAACATTACTTTTCCTGACCTTTGACCCTGAACTGAACTCTCACCTCAGATGAAGCAAATTGAACCAGGAGCCATGTCCAAACTAAACCAAACCAAACCAGGTGGACACAAGGAAAACTGTGGCTTACAAAGAGATTGCAGAGGTGTCATGGCCATTCAAACTGAGGGGTCACATGCAGTGATTTTACATACAACCAAAAAAAGTTGTTAATTATTGACAGTTAAGTTGCATGGTTCTTTAAGATATTTGTGAAAAAATTAGGTCGCCTTAAGGGCATGTATGTAAATTCTCCAGAAGTGAGAGTTGGGTGGGGTGATTTCTTGGATTGCCTTAAGAGGTGGGGTTTGCTAGTGGGCACAGAGAGGACCATTGAAGCCAGACATTTAGCATTTTTTTTTTTTTTAACATAGCGCTTCTTAAAAATCTAACAAGTCTCCATTGGTAACTTAAAGACCACTGTCCCTATCGCTCTGCAGAAGGCGCATTATGGATCTTAATCTTGCGGCCCACACCAAGCTGAGTGCTCTTGAGAAGGAATCTATGGAATCCTATTGACCAAGATGAATAAACAAACACATTATGTGCAAGGGGATTTGATTAAAGAAGAATGACGCAAGTCAGCCCAGGTGTTTCAGCCTACTCTTTGCATTCCTCAAAAACCTTTCCTAAAACCACTAATTTTGAAATAGTTTCTCACTCTGTTTCACACTGTGCAGGTCAGAGAGCCTCTATATATGCCTGAAATGGTACTCAAAGTGTTCTTTGTAATGAGTTTGGGCTTATATTCATGTCTAATATTTGCTCAGCCACATTCTTGAGCAGTTCATATAAATAGAACTATACATATAGCTAAACTGGTACACACTCAGTTATTTAAAGGTTTTACAAACTTTTTATTACCATGAACCCCCAAATATGAAAGAGACCTCTTTTTGAAAATATTAAGGAAGCCACATTTATACTGTATGAGAACCAAAGTGTGATATTATAAAGATATCATGTTTTTTCCTAAGTGGCAATTTATTAAACAATTAAATTAAAAAATATCTATTTAAGTAAGTTAAGTTATTTGTTCTCTCTCTATCAACTATTAATGTTAGATGTATTCAACAAAACAAATTATTTGTACAGTACATTTCACACTACATTTTGTTTCTCAATACTTTTGACTTTAGAAAGCAGAATATAAAAACAGTTATATATATAAATTACACAATGATACAGTCATTTTATTATAATTGATATACTTTTATGGTATTTGTTAATATTCTGAGTTTTCATTTTAGTTAAAATGTAGTCATTTAGATTTTATAATAGTTGAAAATATTTATTTTAGTCTCCTTTTTTTTTTATTTTAGTTCAATTTGACCTTACTTAAATTCAGTTAGTTGCAAAATAATAATAATAAAGAAAATTGTTTTTAAAAACGTTTCTTTTTTTATTTTATTTCAGCTTTATCTCAATTAACAAAAAAATATTTAATAGTTTTATCAATGAATGAATGAATGAATGAATGAATGAATCAATGAATCAATGAATCAATGAATCAAGCAAACAAACAAACAAACAAACAAACAAACAAACAAACAAACAAACAAACATCAATCAATCAATCAATCAATCAATCAATCAATCAATCAACCAATCAGACTTCCTAGCATCCCTATGTGGACAACCTGTTTGAATCAAGTGGTTTGATCAGTATATGAGAATAAATACCACAGCTATACAATATTTTTTTACAATATATATATACATTTTTTAATATAAAATAGAAAGTTTTTTTTTCAATCATAGGCTTCAACCCCAAGTACTACAAAAACAGAACAGAACAATTCCTGGTTAAAAATGAGCCAAGCTGATAATCCAAAGCCCACAGAAGTGTAAATCATTCTGTTGCTTTAAAACAACCAACTTGCTGGTAAAACGCCACCGGTGACTTAAAAGTAAAATATGACCTCAATTCCCACGAGATAAACTGCTATCACCATCCCATGTTCAGATCCCAGAATGAATGGAATCTTCTCTTTCCAGCCAAAACACTGAGATTCTTTATTGGATTATGGTTGGATTATGACTATTAATTCTTACACTAACACACCAACGTTGAAGGCTGGTCCTCAGATACACAGGTTTATTACAGTATTTTCCAGCTTCATCACTCTAGCTTAAATATAGATTCCAAGAACCATTAACACTCTTTACATCACAGGCTGAGAGAGGTCAAGATAGTTTAAAACAATTAGGCATCTTTGACAGAAGTGATTGTCTACATCAGGGGTGACCAATCCTGTTCCTGGAGATCTACTGTACCCACCTGCAGAGTGCAGATCCAACCCTGATCCAACACACGTCTGTAATTATCAAGTACTCCTGAAGATCTTAATTATCTGGTTCAGTTGTGTTTGAGGAACATAAATTTCCACGAACAGGATTGGGCACCCCTGGTCTACAACATTCATCTCAGACTGATAGGAGATACTGTTCCAAAAAGATAAGTCACCATCTCAGAAGTCTCCAGAGCAAAACATCTCAATTTCAATCAAAGAAATGTAATTTACACCCTTCCAAACTTCATCACAGCAGATTCACGAAGCAGCCAGAACAATATCACCCCCATGGGCCATCCCAAAGACAAGGTCTGGATAAACATTTGAGGGTCCTGGCCCTTATGACCTCCTGTATTAGTGTGGGAGTTTGTGACCAATGGTTGCTGGGATGTGAACCAGGAAGTGAGAAATCATACTGTGGGCTTAATCTTAAACGACTCCAGTATAATTAAGCCATACAAATCCAGATAAATGGATAGAGATCTAGAAATTCTTCAAATTAGTTAGTTAGAATTCTAGACCAGAGTTAGGCTTAGTACTAATACCATCCAGCTGCAGTCTTGAAGCTATGACAACAGCTTCTAGAGATCTAGACCCACACTTAACTTCACAGCCCCCAATAGATTGAATTCCAGGAACATCTGGAGTGACTGACCCCAAGCTAAAACATTATAGCTGTGCGGTAAGCACATGTACTAATCATGTACTAAGCACTGTTCATGAATAGTTATTCTCATAGAGAGAGATAGAGAAAATTATTGTCCATATTTTGATGACAATCAATGCATCTACTTAGACTTACAATACATTTGGAAATTACAGCCTTGATTATAGTGCAATTTGAATTCTGCTTTCAAAGGCACATTTTAAAGTAATACTTTTTGTTCGCTGAATGATAACAGTGTTCTTGGACTAATACTCACATCCATTTGGATATGTCACCAATAATTAATTTATTCCACAAGTGAAAGTGTCTGATTATAGGTGGGTTGTACCAGGAATGTGTTCAGCTGGTCATGTGATCTCAAAATGGCGGCGACCATGGGGGACCAGCATTGTGTGGAATAACATCTCCTGTTTTTGCTTCTCATGTGAGAGTACATCTAATTTCAATGGCCTAAAACTACACTTGGCTCATTGAAATGTGTCATCATTTTCATAATGCAGTCACAATGCATTGGAATAGTATACAACACAACTGAGGCCTTTTTGAAGTTTGGTTGGGACTGATGCTGGAAGAACCATCTTCAAGCATCATTAAAACAAGCTTTGTTTGAGGGGTCAGAACAGACCTATAAAAATGGCTATGCAACATTTATGCCTTTGTAGATTAACTTTAAGTTTAATGTGCTGACGATTACACCATAGGAATGCAGATAACCATGGTGACCATAAACAAACAAAAAACAACATACAAAAACTTTATCAATGACATCTCACATTCACGCAACATCTTCTCGTGCTTGAACCTAGAGCCATGAAGAAAATCGAGGAAAAAAAATGTTTAAAGAAAAATACACAAAGAGACTCAGAAATAATTTTATCATAAAGCTTGCCATAAAATTAATGTTTTTTTATTTTATTTGAAAGCTTATGGTGGTAATATTTTTTCTAAAAGTAGAGATTCAAAACAGATACTCAGGTCAGTGAAATGGTCCCTCAAATAAGACTTGACTGCATCCGAAATTGCATACTTATACTACAGGCGAACAGTATGTGACAAAAGTAATATATCTAAATTCACAGTTTCTCATAAAAGAGTAGGCAAAAAGTACCCGGATGACCTACTTCTTTCGCCGTGAAGTGTGCATACAATGGATGATGGATACTATCCCATGGGGCCACGGGAGAGGATTTGTGACTGGCAGTGAAAAGATACAGCTGACGCTGGTAGGTCACACGATAATGACAACATGGTGAATGTAGTAAGTCCGAATTACATTCATACTACACACATTCATAATATATAGAATGTAATTTTTTAGCGGTTGTGAAGTAATTACTTATTCAAAATAAGTACCTACTCAAGATTTTGGACGCAGCCATAAAAAGAGCTGTGTGTGAGTGTGTCTGTTAAGAGTGACAAAGTGTTTGGTTTATGAGCCAGATGCACCCCAGCAAGGACAGAGATAAGATTCCAGCTTATTGGCAGTGCATGTTTGTCAGTAATGGTGCAGAACCCCCCTTCTTTCCCACCTCACACATGGCCAACGGTTGATGACACTCATACACATCTACACACGCACACACACACGCACACACACACACACACACACACACACACACACACACACACGTGTTAAATAGTGTCAGCACTACATTCGGGCGCTCAATCGCCCCTATTATTACTCCATCATTACAGCACTGTTGAGGTCATGTGTCAAAGTTCACCCAACAGGATTCACGTCTTGGGGGTGACACTGCTCTGCAGTGGCTCTCTGAGCTGCTTGTCAGGACGACACTTAGTCTGTGACCTCAAGGTCAGAGGTTAAAGGTGACAGTGACACCGCCCTTATCAGAAAGCTTCAGATGCTGAGAGTCTGCCCTGAGGAGGAGAAGAACAGGGCTTGGACAGTAAGTGTGTGTTTTTAGACAATGAAAGATATAGAGAGAGTGAGTGAGCTGTACAAGTCAGATCAGGGAAATGGAGGCCCTGGGCAACAAGAAAGGCCACACCAATCTCAATTCATTCATCTCTCCTTTTCTTAAGAAAAAAAATCCTACTATCTCTTGCTTTGGCTACCATGTTTAGACCTCCAGGGCCCTATGTTGATTTTCTAAAAGATTTAGCAAATTTCCTCTCAGACCTATAGTCACTGTCGATAAAACATTGATTGTTGGAGATTTCATTCACATAGATAATACAAATGATGCGTTAGGGATTCAACAGATTTACTAAACTCCTTTGGGGTCAAGCAAAACATCACTTGACACACTCATTGTTTTAATCATACACTAGATTGAATTATATCGCATGGAAACAATCTTACTGATATAGATATTTTACCGCAAAGTGATGATGTCACTGATTGTAATGCACATACTGTGTACTGCTGACATTTGCCAAATAGGTAGAACAATTATCCCAAACAATAGATAGATTCACAAATAACCTGCCTGATCTGTCTCAGCTGCTTAGTGTACCCAAACACACAAATAGAGGATAGAGAGGAAAGTACTGCAGTATTACCCACGCTATAGAAACTTGGGTTAAACTTTATTTTAAGGTGTCCTTGTTACAGTGTAATTATATATTTAAGTACAGAGTAATATTAAGTAACTACATGTACTTACTATACTAGGGATATGGTAGGATTAGGATTAGGTTGAGGGTTAGTTGCATGTAATTATGCATAATTTACTGTTATTACTACGGTAAGTACATGTAACATATGTAACAAGGACACCATAAAATAAAGAGTTACCGAAACTTGCATTCTAGAGAGCAAATGGATGCAAACTCATTTAAAGGTATTTAGAATTGTGCGGAAAGACAGCACTTTCTGTTATAAAAAGGCTCTAAAAGCAGCCAGGACAAAGTGGACTGAATTAAATATTCCATCACAGTTTAGTAGTAATCACTTTATACGTTTCTTACTGAGAAAATCGAATTAATCAGAAATACAATTCTAAATGTACAACCTTTGGCAGTGTTTTATGATTCAGCCTGAATTATCGCTCCTAAGGAACAATCACAGTTAAATAAACTTATTGCAACTAAACCAACAACATAATAGATGCAATACCCTCTAGACTACTGAAAGAATTGTTACCTGTAGCAGAAGAACCTCTCCTCAATATTATTAACTAATTTCATCTCTAGGTCATGTCCCAAGACTGTTCAAGCTGGTAGTTATAAGCCTCTCATTAAGAAAACACAATTAGATCCAAACGAATTAGTGAATTACAGACCCATTTCAAATCTTCCATTTATATGTAAAATACTAGAAAATGTTGTGTCAGCTCAATTGTGCTCCTTCTTGCAAGAAGATTATATCTACTGTATGAAAAATTTCAGTCTGGATTCAGGCCCCATCGTAGCACAGAAGCTGCGCTCATTAAAATGACAAATTACTCAGTTCTAGCTTTTGACCATGGCTGTATTTAAATAGTTTCACTTGACCTTACTGCGTTAGACACTGTAGAGCATAAAATACTCTTAGATTGACTACACAATGACACTGGTATTCAGGGACAGGCATTAAGGTGGTTTGGGAGACCACTACCATTTTGTCTATTTCTAAGACAACATCTGTAAATTATGGAGTGGAACAAGGATCTGTGTTATGCCCTCTGCTATTATCAATATATGCTGCCATTTGGTAATATTAATAAAACATTAGTTTCCATTGCTATGCTGATGATACTCAGTTATACAATATTTGTCATCACGACCAGATGAAATCTCTAAATTATCTCTGAATTAGTTGACAGAGTGTGTTAAAGATATAACATATTGGAGGACTTGTAGTTTCCTTACTTATTGGACCAAAAACCTTTACACAGAATATATTATCTGCATTTAGAAGGATGTACTGTTACATCCTCTACAGTTAAAGACCTGGATGCTATATTTGAAAGTCGAAACCTGTCTTTCGAAAATCAAATTTTATATGTTACAAAAACAGCATTCTTCCACCTCAAACATTGCTAAACTATGGAACATGCTATCTGTTTCGGATGCAAAAAATGTTAGGTCATGCATTCATGTGATGCAATACTGGTTGTCCTGGATCATCAATAAACAATTAGTTCAAATCAAACACTTTATTTTTATTATCCCTTTTGAATGTGCTTTTGACTATAAGTAACTTTGCAACTATGTTAACTAACTCTCATTGGAGTAGTAGTAGACTGTCTGCTTAATATCTGCATATACTTTATTGATGGTTCACCGTTCTCCAACAGACTATAAGTAATTTTGCAACTACATGTGAACTTAATCTAACTTAATCTAATCACATTTTTGTGCTGTTTTAGTTAAAGCAACTTGCACTGACACATCTTAACATTTGTTGTTTTGTCTCAAGATGCACATCAGTAATATTTTTTTATTTTTTTAGGCATGATTAAAAGCCCAATCCTGACTTAATCTAAGATTTTCATTAAAATGTTCAAAACGATTGAAGAAACTTTAAACCCAGAAAACATTCCAGTGGGATACCAAATCACAAGATAATCTCATCACTTTTTTATTGCCTGGTTTTTGGCACATTTTTACATATTTTGAGGAAATTAATGGTAGGGGGTTAAAAAGTTTGGGTTGGGTGTGGTATAAGAGTTTGAGCAACAGATCTCCCACTGACATAAATGGATGATTTACACACAAAATCTACAGTATATTGGACGGAGAAGCTTTTGGCAAAGAGAATCTAGGGTGGATGGGTGTTTGTTTAGCCTGAGTAGAAAACATATCTTTATCTACTTTAGCAACAACATCGACTATAGACCCTTCTGAAATATTTGCAATATTAGAAAGTCATAAAATTATATTTATCCACAAAGGCTATGTGACAATGTGTTTCAATAATTTAAAACGGTTTTCTATTTGTATTCCTGTGATGCAAAGCTGACTTTTCAGCAGCCATTATTCCAGTGTTCAGTGTCAGATCATCTTCCAGAAATCATTCTGTTGATTTGGTGCTCAATAAACATTTTTTAAACATTTTGTATAAACCATGATTTATTTATTTTCTAAATTCTTTGACGAGAAAGTTCAAAAGAACAGCACTTGTTTGAAATAGAAATATTTTGTAACTTTATAAATGACTTCTATCATATTTGATCAGTTTAATATCCTTGCTGAATAAAAGCATTCATTTATTTTGAACTGTGGTGTATATATAATTCATTTGTCCAAAACTTTGAGCCCAAAGATGGGTTGTATGTAACACAATGTCTGTTTGCTCGTTCGTTCGCTCGTTCGTTCGTTCGTTCGTTCGTTCGTTCATTTGCAGTCTTATACATTTTAAATAAACTGACTGTGAATTTGCGGACACACACTATTTGGTTGGCAATTGAGAGTGCCAAATGATCATTAACATCTAGGTCAAATTCAAATGCTAGAAAATACAATTCAGACCAGTCTCTTGCCAAGAGCTTTTTTTTGGCCAGATGTCAGGAATACAGGTTATCCTTGCGATGCTACTGGCACTGGCGTAATTTTGACAGGTGTCACTGATAACATCTTTAACCTGTGACAGCCGTAACATTACACATAGACGCTAATAGCCTTGTGTCTGGCACATAGACCAACACAGAGAGTAGGTTAAAGATTGTAAAGAATTGCTTTTTCCCAGAAACATGCTGGAAATGACCTTCTACTGACTATCACTAAGTGAGAAACCCTTAATGTAATGAAGACGTAGGCCAGGCCATGTGCGATTGGGTTCACAGCCAATAAGCAGGATCAGGCATGCCGACAGGTAAGCACATAAACTCAAATCTGTAAATGTTTAAAAATACCTATATCTTGTACAAAACTCCGCTTCCTCTATTAGTCTATCTAAAGTTCTTCTACTATCTGCTGTAAGCATGAATGGCAAGATAGATCCTCTGAATATTGGCTCACAGCACTTTCAAAACCTAAACCTAAAAAAGGGGCTCCACATACTTATATATATATATATATATATATATATATCATTGTACACAATCAAAAACATGGCATTACCATGCTACCATGTAAAAAAAAATAAATAAAAAAATACAATTGCACTTTTCAGTATGTTTATTCTGAGGACATCCAAATGCCCGCACAACACTACACTACTGGAGACACAGCATATCTCCCAAATAACTTTCACTTATCATTAACACAGATATGTGAGTGAGAGAGACAGAAAGATCAAGAGAGAGAGAAAGAATGCTGAAGATAAGGACCGAACTCAGGTTTAAGGCCATGTCTTATAAATGCAGAACCCAATGCAGCCACAACAACCATTGAAGAGGAAATGAAGCATAGGTCTGTAAAACCAAAACAACGAACCGGGAGATTATGATGCCTTTGAGACCGAACAATAGCAATGCTTTTATTAAAATCCTCCCATCATTTATACCATGCTTTTGAAATCCTCAAAAAACCTCAAATCTTCCTCCCTGGAACATGAGATGAATATTCAACCCATCTAAATCAAAATTGTGCAACGCAACGTCACATCACAGGCATTCCAGCGACTCAAAATGCATGAGCAGATTCTTAAAGTCCCAGCGTAGTCAATAATTGTATCCCTTAAATCTCATCTTTGATCACCAAAATGACATTCATTTTTTTTTCTTCTTGAAATCTTCATGCCTTAAGATAGCTTACCTCATTATTTATAAGCGGTTTAATGAATATGCAAATTAGCCCTGCCTCCACTCACTCTCACCAGCTCGGAGATCCACTCATTGCTGATCACACGTTGGCATGATTGATTACAAGGTGGTTTGTGACGTCAGAAACACCAGTGATTTCAAACCGTGTTTTTGAGACTGTCTTTGGTTCACTGCAGTTTTAAAGAGAAAATACTCAGCAATGGTGTTGACTCATGAATTTGCACATGGTTTGTATTAAAGCATCTTAAAAACACAACATTAAAAGCTTGATTTTCACCACAGGGGGACTTTAAGAGAATGAATCTTACACTTCAACAATGCACGCTCAATTAAATAAAGGGTATTTTGTTTCAGCTCTGAGTGATTATAATAGAGACGTATGGGATGTGGTTCACTTACACAGTCAGGGACCCCTAACCCGGCAGAGGCCGCTGAGTCAGCAAGACAGGGCCCCTGATATCTGGCTGTGGAGCTCCCACAGTCTCAGCTATCACCACAGGTAAACAAACACAGCAGAACAGATGAAGGACTGAAGATAAGAGTGGGGTATGTAGCATGGGCTGAAATCTACAGCAACAAGCTCAGTATTGCACAGACATAACGAAACCCAAGGACTAAGCATATGATCCACATGTGTGTGCCAGCACTGGTAGGTTTATTACCAATTGTTTGTTCTGCCCATAAATGTTTACAGCATTAAAATAAATAGCATTTACTCATAGTTTTTAATACTATGCCACTACAGTTTAGAAAACATGTCCATATTTATTGTGTCAGTTTATATTAAAAGATGCTTTATACCCCTGAAAATTTCCCCTTGGATTTTGTAGGGCCAGTCCAAGTCTAAAAATAGTGCTGAATTGGTCTTTTTAGACAGGATGTAAAATCAGACATTCTTCACGGTTAGCACCCAGCACAGTTTCCAAATATTTATGCATACCACTTTTCAGGATGCCTTTTCTGCGTGAAAACGCATATATTGGTTCCTTTCAGACTGGGCTGGTTCTGAGGGGTTCTGTTTGATGGGCTCTTGCTGTCTAAATTGTCTGACAATGTCTGGATTTGTAGGCGGACTTGTGTGGCTGTTCGAACATATTCGACCACATGAGCACTACGAAAGCAATCTGGTCGAATGTGCTTTCGACTACCTCTGGAAGTGTTCGAAAGTGGACAAACTCAAAGCGTTTCAGACCTCGTTTACACCTGCATAGCATCGTCCACTTGTTATTCAATCGACCAAAATCTTAATACCAGGTGTAAACAGAGCAATAGTTATGCTTAGTTTCATTGTGTTCTGGAAGGGTTTTGTTCCCTATCATTCTGTTAGTTTCCTTGTGTGTGCCAGTAATCACTAAATTCACCTGTTGTTCATTTAGTTCCCTTGTTTAACTCTGTATTTCAGTCTTCAGTTTCCATTGTTCAGTTGTCCGTTTTTACTGCGGTTGTTTTGTTTCATAGTGTTTTCAGTTCTGTTTAATAAATAAATACATATTACTGAGGTTACTGTGGTCTTTTTTTATCTTTATTGCAACCAAGAGTGACAAGTAGGTACTACATTTGAATAAAAACTTACTTTGTGACCAGTAACAAAAGTATGTTCTATATTCTGAATGTGTGTTGCATGAATATAATATAAGTATACTACATCCATTGTCATAGTCATGTGACTTATAACGTAAGTTGTGCCACTTTACTGCCATTCACAACTCCACAAAAGGGTTGATTGAGGTGTTTACATGAACGGTTTCAGTCTGTCAGTCATAAATCCAATTCTAAACAGATTATTTGGTTGCATAGAAACGTAATCTGACAATGGTATCATGTACTTTAGCTCAAATCAGCATTTAGTATGATTTATTAGCTGTTCCTCATTGGGTCAGAGATGCAAAAATTAGCATTTTTACCCTCCTTGTGAGGCCATTTGGTCACCATAGCATATGGAACAACTGGACACACACAAAACATTATTTAATTTTTTTTACATAATGCACAATTTAAAGTAAATAAACACCTATGAAAAAGGAAACTGGCTCTTGAAACTGGCCACATTGATTGTTGCGATTTCTCCTGTTCACATTAATCGAAAGATCTATACGTTTACCATAAGAGAGTATTCTTTAGTGATTTAGTTTAGTTAACAAGACAGTCATGAGCAAATGTCAAAAGGTCCCCAAACAAAAAGAAAGTGAAAAAGAGAGTGAGAGATGCAAACGTGAAGAAAAAAAAAGAAGTAATGAAAGGAAAGCAAATACCCTTTGGTGTAAGTTTCACAATGTCACTGGGTTTAGGAAAACATTCCTCTCACTCCCCTTGAATTGAAAGAGTAAATGAGAGTGAGAAAGAGAGAGAGTTAGATGGATTAAAAGCATTAGTGTAGAATTAGAGTAACCCAGTCACAGTACTCCCTCACATACCACACTCATGTTTGCTTACACATAAAACACTGCAATGTTGTTTAAATTGTTGCAATGTTGGCAAATTCGAAGGCCGTTATACTTACAGCTTAAAAAAAAAACAATTATAACTAGGACATACTACTTTAAAAGTGTCTACAGATAAGATGTGTATTTGGAAACTGATAAGTTGTAAAAATGTCACAATGGATGTTTATCTTCAAAATAGACCTAAGAAAACAACAACAAAAAAAACAGATTTTTAGTTTTGGTTTGGTGTGACAAGACAAAAAAGGGAAGGAAAATAATCATAATAAGACTAATTTATCTTTCAGGCATGATCAAAATTGCAAGAGTATATTGCAGAGTTTGTGTTTTGCAAAGTAGCAGCTGCGAGGCTCTCAGCGCCGTTGACAGAAAACAGGAAGGAATGTTTCAAACTATGAAGAAGATAAGAGAACTGTGAACATCAGCGCTGGTGAGGAGGTATAAAGACAGACAAACACATAAAACACACACAAACACACACACAGGCGCACATCACATTCCTGGACCCCCCCAAACACACACTAAAACTCCCTTCAGATTGTGGTCTAATTAAACTTTATCTCTCTCTCTCTCTCTCTCTCTCTCTACAACTTTATGAGATGGGCGTGGAGAATGCGTTTGAAGATGCTGCACGGCTCAAGGCTGAGGACACAGCGTGACAAACATATACACATACAAACACAAACAGGGTTACACTGAAAGCTATGACTCACATAAGAAAATATGAAATAATTACTACAGCATCTAACAAACCATGTACATTCAAGTCTCTATTAGATATGGCTCAGGACCCTCCTTCAAATATCCATAACCTTCAGTGGATGAAAATAAACTTAGATGAACAAATCAGTTGATTCTGTTGAAATAAAGGTCTTGGTATTATACAGTGCATAGCTTAGGCACTCTTCATTTGGTGGTTTGCACTGTAACTGTAACATAACTGCTCCGAGACTCGAGGGTTGAGGATCCAAACGCAGTTGGTTAATCCACAGACATACACAAAGACCAGGCAAAGGTCAAAACACAGATGAGCAGTCCAAACAAAGACAATGTCCAGGGCTAAGGCAAAATAAAGGATATCCAGGGACCAGAAATAACAACAATCTGGGCAACCAGGCTCAGAAATGCAGTACTTAACAAGTCCTAGTGATGAGTGACTGAATTAACCAGGTTTATATAGGCAGAAACTAACAAGCAACAGCTGAATACAATCATGGCTGATCTGAGCAGTGGGTTATGGGTAATGGAGTCTTTGCTAGAGTGATAATAGTCTGAGGTGGAGTACCCGCTGATGGTAATCAAGGGTCACTCTCACTGGTGATCGTGACAGTAATGTGAGAGTCTTCACATTCGATTATTTCTTTATGATATGAGCCATCATTAAAGGAGTAGTTCACTTCAGAATTAAAACATCTGGATCATTTAATAACCCCCATGTCATCCAAGATGTTTGTGTCTTTCTTTCTTCAGTCAAAAAGAAATTAAAGTTTTTGAGGAAAACGTTCCAGGATTTTTCTCCATTTTTCTCCAAGAGCCCTTTAATCTGCATTGAGACTGCAATTTGGACCTTCGACCCGTTGATTCCCCTTGAAGTCAACTATATGGAGAAATATCCTGGAATGTTTTCCTCAAAAACCTTAATCATTTCTTTTTGACTGAAGAAAGAAAGACATACATTGGATGGTGTGGGGGTGAGTAAATTACCAAGAAAATGTTATTCTGAAGTGAACTACAATCCTTTAACACTAATGGGGCTGATGTGTCAAGAATATTTCAGAAGTTTTTATTTATTTATTTAGTATTATTGCAACATTTTCTCATTAACATTTTTGTCAGGTATAGCATGGGTTACAACCCTTTTAAATAAGTATTTACCAGGAAAATTACTGGACTGAAAACAATTTTGAATGAATGAATGAATGAATGAATGGAGCGAATGATCGAACGAATAAAATAAAATAAAAAAAAGTGAAAAAAGTAATTCAAATAAAATAATCTTTTTTAAGGTCAACTTGAAAAAGATGAAAAAGGATGGAACATTTCAATATATTAAAATTACATCAAACAATAAAATAGTGGAAATATGATTTCATTATTTAAAAAAAAAATTTTTTTACATGTGGGTGTGTAAATTCTGTATTCGGTAATTTAGTGATGTTAGAAACATTTCTCAGGCCATAACTAGGGCAATACACTTAAAAACAAGTTCAACTGAAGTTGATTATGGCACAAACTCTTTTCAGATGAAGATGCCTCTACAGATGTGGTTGTTCTTGACAGAGAACAGGCAAACCACAGTGCATTAAATGGTACACCCATCTGGTTCTGTTATGTTGCTTTACCCAGCATTAATCAGAGGGATTGCAGCCTCTTCCACTTGGACCCCAAACAATTCCATGGTGGTCATTTCCTAAAGCAGCACGACTCAGACTCATGGACTGGTCTGTGACCGGCTGGAACAGGTTAGCTGCTGTAAATCATTGAAAACTCAGGGTCGATATGGGAGCTGCGAGCCAGATGGAGAGCAGGTGGAAAGGAAAAGAGGATGACCTTGAGAAAAGGTCATCAAACTAGCCTTCAAACTAGACTCGGCCAGCTGTGAGAATCAACAACATGCCATAGAATTGTGAGCATGTGTGTGTGTGTGTGTGTGTGAATGAGTGTGAGAGAAAAAGAGAGGCGGAAAAGTTAGAGATCAAGCCAAAAATGGCTAATTTGACACTTCCGTGTGGCTTTGTTATTCTTAACACTTAACAACTTGAAGGTACAATACCACACCCCTAGTTTTCATCCTCCACTGACTAGCAGGCATGAACACACACATTCTGGGCCTCAGTGGGCATATACCAAGTTGAGGAGGCTTTGGTCTAAGGGCTAAAGCGCGACGAGGACCCTTTAAAATCGGTCCAGCCAACAAGACTCCCCACTGGTGATCTTTTCACTCAGGACACAAAAGACTGACACCCACTAGCAAAAGCAGTGAAGTCACACAGCATGACAGCGGATGTACAAATAAAGCTGTTGGACCTGATGGACACCACTTGAAACTTGGGTGAAACTCACAGTCCTTTACTCTTTGTTTCATATTCAAGAATCAATTTGGCTTGCTCAGTTTGGGTTTAAAAGACATTTAGTATTCAGTAAAATTAACTGCACTGACACTATCAGATGAGAACAAAATTTTGACACTAACTTTGCAACATCAACGCAATTGAACTGAATTAAATAAACATTGAACTGACTTGAGCTGAATAATGACACTATCGCTTTCTGCAGAGCTGCATAGAGCTGAATTGAACTTGCAATTTGTGGACTTTGTAACATCGACACAGTTATTGACCTGAATTGAAACAACGCTGAACTGAATTGAGCTGAATAATGACACTATTATCTTCTGAAGAGCTGCTTTACAGCTGAAATTGAATTTGTTTCATAAGTGATTCATTTTACATCAACAATGTTGCTTTCCTGTTTATTAATGTGAAGCTGCATCCGTATTGTATAACGAGCTATAGAACTATATGTGACTTGACTTAACAAGATACTTATTTGTAGTCCTATATAATTTTTAACACATTGTCAAATCACAGGCCAAATGATTTTTTAATTCACATAGTGATGTTCAAAATGTACTTCTATTCAGCTGATTTTCTCAAAGTGATATGATCTAATGAACACCGAACATATGATCCAAATGTATGAATAAATAATCTCTTTTAGAACTATTTTTGCTTTTATTTATCTGTCCCCATGGCTTTGTTCAGTCTTGTAATGGAAAACATGTGTCCAAGCTCCTATTCACAAGATTCCTTCAATGATTAATGTCAGACAAAGCCGTTTATAAGTTATGTAATTCCATTAGCAGCTACGTGGTAAGACCCTCGATTACACAGTTTGTCCTCTGGTCGCCTGGAAGGCTGACATCACGTAAACTGAACTCTGCAGCAGCGCGGGTGACCTCTGACCTGAAAGCAGTCTGAACTTTCATCAGCCGTTAGCCTGCTGGGTTATGACGCTAAACGCTTCAGCTAATCCAGTTAAAATCTGTCAGTGGAGAAAGCAAGTTGAGAAAATCATACTAATACCACGCAGAGTTCTGAGCAAAGGATGAATTTTCATGCTAGTCCAAATTGTTTGTGCTTCTTACTACTAGTAGGCTTTGGTCTAGTCAGGTTGTTCACTAGCAAGAAGTGATGCTGGTCATCATTCACTATGGTAGTCTTAATATGTAAGCTAGTTATGATGTCTGGTAGGGACACCAGCACACCAACATCCATCCAATGCTGGCAAGTAGCACCAAAATTCAACATAATGGGGTAAGGCATCAGTGTTGTTATTGCTAACTAAAAGATACAATGATTAAAAGTACTTTTTAACTGAAATAAAGCTGAAATAAAATTAAATATAAATGAATCAAAGTATTGCCTTGGCTATACTAGTTAAGAAACTAACTAAATATGATTCAATATGAAAAATTAAGCTGAAATAAAAATAAAACCACACACACACACACACACACACACACACACACACACACACACACACACACACACACACACACACACACACACACACACACACACACACACACACACAACTAATGAAAATAACAACATTACAAAAACTTGAAACCTGAAAATATTAAATGAAAAGCTAATATGAATACATACTAGATTAATAAAAAAATAAATAAAAGAAAAACACAAATACTACTGCAAGGCATTTTATTGAATGTAGTGTATACAGTTCTAATTAAGAACCCATCCATAGGTTTTAAATTGTTTTCCAATTTTTTATTGTCCCATTTCAATTGTGAAAAAAAAAAGAAAAAAGAAAAGAAAAAAAGAAGCAAATTCCATTTGGTGCCACTAGCGGCCCAGAAATTAGACACTGCACCTTTAAAAGCATCTTATTTTCACAGTCTGCATGTGAGGAATGTAAATCTCTTCAGACTTTATGACTATATGCTCTGCTTGTTTACACACACTCATACGCACATACACGCAGTTCATTTACCATGTCAACACCCACACTCTGCTATACAGTCATTTCCGATATTATTATTTAATTACAAACATCCTGCTTACTGAAGCCACAACATTTTCGCCCTTGCTTGGAAAGAGGGAAGATGGCAATGGTTTGATCTCAAGAGGAAGAAAAGGAGAAAAGAATAGATGATAAGGAGAAAAGAATGAGAAAAGCTTTATGGGCTGCTGTGACCCACCTCTCTTTCATCTCCGGGTACTGAGGCTAGGGAAAGATACCTTCACACTCTATGAAAAAAGGGCAGGGGAAGGCTAACATCCATCACCCCGGACCTGTCCACTGCTTCTGGAGAAAAGAAGGGAGAAGGTAGGCCTCTGACCTGAAATCCACACCCTCAGGTCCTCCAAAGCTGGAGAAAGAGGACTTCAAGAGAGGCCCTGGCTGGTTTATGTCTAATATGGGGAGATTTGCTGAGAGAGGAAGGTCAGCAAGGGTGATTTATGAAAGACAGTGAGGCGATGGAAAAACAAACACTTAGAAGTAGAGGAGTAAGAACAGTCTGACGAGGGGAGGAGACATAAGAAAAGATGTGCCAGCTTTACTCATGAATAATTTCATGGCGTGATGTTTCCCCAGTAGTTCTAAGTCATTTGCTAAATGAATTATACATGCACCATTCATCGATCATCTGCCATAAAACATTAAAAACATTTTATTAAAAATTAAACACCAAATAAAAGGTGGAAAATCGAATAAAAGAAATATGTTTTAAAACAACACCCCTTTCATACATTATGTTTAAATGAACTTTTAGCATTTAAAATTATTGTTTTTTCTTTTTAGAGATTTTTTATTTAAACTAAATAACACCGAATTTTAATACTGGCCATTTATCATTATCTGTCGTAAGACATAATAATAAAAAAACAAACTGTAAAAAAAAAAATGTGGTTACACTTTATTTTGATGGTCCACTTTAGATATTCTACTAATACGAGTAACTTTGCTACATGCAAACTAACTGCAAACTAGAGTAAGTAAGTTAGAGTTAAGTAAGAGTTAGGATTTAAGGTTCGGGTATAAGTAGAATAAGTTGACATGTCTCAATGACCTTGCTAGGCCTTCAATTGACCACTTACTATCAACATTCTGCTAACCTAAAAAGATATGAAGCACACCTCAGCTATAAAGTTATTTATCACCCAAACAGGTTATTAAAGCTAACACGTTTTCTCAGATGCTGGCTACCTTGTTTGAGTGTGTTTGTGTTTGCTCAGCACTATTAGCTCAGCTAGCTCTGAACGTTCTGTACAGATACTCCAGCGCATGAACACATCCTCCAGGTTTTATCACTCGCATATAAGATGGAAAACAGGGAACATATGTTGACCGGCAGGTAGTAGACTTCCTCAGAAGATTTGTAATATTTAGACCACTTCTATTATTGATTGCTATCAGGATGTGAAGAGAGTTACAACCAGAATAACAAAAATTCTTTATAAAAAATTGGCTTTAATTATCACTGAACCGGATGTGGCATGGGCTAATCTCAGTTACCATTTGTCAATTCATTTTTTTGTTTGAAGTTGACATGATCGGTTGCACAGACATTTACCCATATCCATGGATAGGTTGTAAGCCCACACTATTAAATAAACCATTAGACCACACTGCTACTGGTCATGAAAATTTTAGTGTTTTCTACATCCAGGGTGAGTTTCAAGATTGTCTTGAAGTTTCTTTTTTTCTTTTGCTGAAATAGCCATGAAAAAAATAAAAAATAAATCCTGCCTTACTCAATGATGGCTCACTATCTGACATATTTAATTCATGAGAAAGTGAAGTGCATGCATTCTAGCAGACTAAGTCTTTGAGAAGCACTATAGGCCAAACCTTAGATGCACACATATAAAACCACAAAAAGTTAATCCATCTCTCTCCATCCCTCTCATGCTCTCACTCACACACAATAAATCACTTATGATTTCCCGGCACTAATAGTCAGCCATCTTTAAAACAATTCAATAATGACACAGCATTTCCTGTCTTATCCA
This sequence comes from Semotilus atromaculatus, assembly GCA_031834385.1. Taxonomy (NCBI): domain Eukaryota; kingdom Metazoa; phylum Chordata; class Actinopteri; order Cypriniformes; family Leuciscidae; genus Semotilus; species Semotilus atromaculatus. The sequence goes on along the minus strand of JAULUF010000023.1, from coordinate 13,501,450 downwards.
GAGTTCAGACTATCAGGTATCGTATTCATAATGGATTGAATCACTAAGGTATTCAAAATATCAATACTTTTATGGATAAGCGATAACTAAAAAATGCACTGCGACCAGGGTTTGAAAATAAGGTCAGTGGCTAGGTTTAAGGGTGGGTTATCATTTAAGGGAATCATAATTATAGATTTAGACATTAAGAGCATTGCATCAAACTATTATTTGAAAGGTTATTACACAGTAATTAAAGATGCTTAATATAAAGTGGGAGCAAAAATATTCAATGCAAAATCTTGTTGTTTTTTTTTGGGGGGGGGGGGGGGGGGGGGGCATAGTAATACCATAGTATTCTCTGAGGTATCATGCGTTCATGCTATATGAATGCAGTAATCATTCAGTACAATGGTACATATATATTAGATTTCCCTTTCTGATACTGGCACTGTGTTATGGTACCATCATTATGTTTTTGTAAGGTCAAATACATGTCCACCACTTCAATCATCACAACGAGGCCATATTCGTCCTTAGAAACATGCTTTTTTATCACTCCCTCCACATTCACACATCCACATCCACTCACACACTCACCTGTCAGCCTCTGGTCTCGTGTGTTTCCGTTAAAGAGATCCAGAGCCCTGCAGGTGGAGTATCTGATGTGTTCACTCAAAGATCTCTGCATAAGCAGCAGTCGCATGGACCTCGACATCTTCTCCTGTGCTCTTTCGGTTCTGAATCCTCGTCCTCCTTCACCTCCCTCCCGGGTCTGTTGTTCTCTACTCAGTCCATTTTCTATGTCCGGTTCTGCGTGCGGTGCTGCAGTGTGCATTAGGGAGTTCCCACTGCAATGCTTTCACATTCAGTCCTGCGCTATGGTCTCTCTCTCTCTGTGTGTGTGTGTGTGTGTGCAGGACAGAGTGCTTTCAAACTCAGGCCTCAGTGCCTCCGCAATGTGAATTTTTCAAAAAGCCACATTTGTGAAATTTAAGTGCACTCGCTCGCTCTCTTTGTGTGTCCTTCAAGCTGCTACTTGTCTTCATGTTGTCAGATTGCATTCGGAAACATCTAAGTGGCTGTACTGATGGAGGCAAAGTGTGCGTCATCTGAATTCATCTTAGCGCATTCATTCATTCTGCTTAAGCAAGCATGTACTCTTACATGAGAGGAAGCCACAAACAATCGTCCTACGCTAAGATTACACACGCAACCAACAAGAGGCAGGTGTTGCACATTGACAAGAACCAACCCACATTTGTTTCCTAGCTTTGAGGTACACTAAAGATAGGAAACAATTTCCTGCTCTAAAGCACAATACATTTATATATTCAATGCATTACATCTTTTCCAACTAAATGAGGACACACCATAGACTCGTATAAAGCTAATTAAGCTAGTTTTGTTTTTCATTTAAAAACAATGATAGTTACAATATAATTGCAGTAGAATACAATCATTTAGAAAT
>JAULUF010000023.1:12137500-12282500 GCA_031834385.1 Semotilus atromaculatus | reverse complement strand
TGGCACCTTTGATTGTGCTCCAGGTCTGCACAGATGGAGCAGAGCCCCAGGAAGCAGTCACACTCAGAGATCAGTGTGAGGTGAATTGCAACAGTCACTTAGTAATCGATGTGGCTTGTCACAGTGACCAATCAGAAGACAGGGTGACTATAAGTGCCTGTTTTGGTCCGCCTCGTAAAAATTGTTAGTAAGTAACGGATTTGTGCGTGTGTTTATATATATTATATATGTCCATTTTTACTATACAAACACAACATACACTGTTCAAATGAGTTGGTAAGATGGTTTAATGTTTTTGAAATAATTTGCTTATTTTCATCAAGGCTGCATTTATTTGATAAAAACAGAGTAAAAACAAAGTTTTAGGCAGGTAAGATTTTTAAAGTTTTTAAAAGAAGTCTCTTCTGCTCATTAAGGCTGCAATTATTTGATAAAAAATACAAACAAAAAAAACAGTAATATTGTGAAATATTATTACAATTTAAAACAGCGGTTTTCTATGTGAATATATAGTGAAGTGTAATTTATTCCTGTGATCAAAGCTGAATTTATCATCATCATTACTCCAGTCTTCAGTGTCACATGATCCTTCAAAAATCATTCTAATATGATGATTTGATGCTCAAGAAACATTTATGATTATTATCAGTGTTGAAAACAGTTTTTACATTTTTATTTCATGATTCTATGATGAATAGAAACTAAAAAAGAACAGCATTTATCTGAAATCTAAAGCTTTTGTAACATTAAACTCTACCCTTCAAAAGTTTGGGGTCAGTAAGAATTTAAATTTTATTTTTGGGGGAAAGAAATATAATAAATCAATACTTTTATTCATCAAGGATGAGTTAAACTGATCAAAAGTTACAGTAAAGACATTTATAATGTTAGAAAATATTCTATTTTAAATAAACGCTGTTCTTTTGAACTTTCTATTCATCAAAGAATATTCATCAAAAAACTGTTTTCAACATTGAAAATAATAATGAATGTTTTTTGAGCATCAAATCATCATATTAGAATGATTTCTGAAGGATCATGTGACACTGAAGACTGGAGTATGATGATGAAAATTCAGCTTTGATCACAGGAATAAATTACACTTTACTGCATATTCACATAGAAAACAGCTGTTTTAAATTGTAATAATATTTCACAATATTACTTTTTTTTTTTTTTTTTTTATCAAATAATTGCAGCCTTGGTGAGCAGAAGAGACTTCTTTTAAAAACTTAAAAAATCTTACGTGCCTAAAACTTTTGCACAGTACTGTATATACAGTATATATTATATTTATATTATATATTTAAAATGTAATTTATTTCTCAATGTCAAAGCTGAATTTTCAGCAGCCATTACCCCAGTCTTTAGGATTGCGTGATTTTTTTTCCCAAACCACTTCAGCGGAAATCCCGCCCTGCAGCCGATTTCATTGGTTTAGGTTATAGTGACGGGTAGGTTTAGGGATCAGGGTTGGGTGTAGGCAATCTGTACAGTGATTGACATGACCAATGAAAACTTTAGAATTAGCTGCAGGGCGGGATTTCCGCTGAAGTGGTTTGGGAAAAAAAATCACGCTTTAGGATTACATGATCCTTACAGAGATATCATGTTAAAATGCTAATTTAGTGCTCAAGATTTTTTTTTAATTATTATTATCAATGTTGAAAACAGCTGTGTAGCTTAATATTTTCTTTGTGTGTAATGTTACATTTTTCTGGGTCCTTCTTGAGGATTGATTTTGAATGATTGATGAACTGCTTTTTATAACGATGTAAGTTTTTACTGTCACTTTTGACCAATTAAAATGCATCCTTGCTGAATAAAAAAGTTTTGATTTCTTTAAAAGAAATTACTGAATCCAAACTTTTGAATGGTAGTTGTGGTAGATTGTTCCCTAAACCTACCTACCTGGGTCTCATCTACAATCGACGTCCCTGAACATCTAAAGTCAACGTTAGTTTACTATAATATTTATACTCGAATCTATTTAGCGAATCTACAGTCGACTTCAGCCGAGTCCCCTAACTATACTACGCAAGCCTATCGTCAACTACAGCCAAGTCCTCTAACTATACTCCAGTGAGTCTACACATCGACTACAGATGAGTTCCCTTACTATAATGAGTTCCCTAATTGTAACTTTCTCCTCACGGCCGGGAGAGTACTCTAGCAATTCTCAGAGCATCTCCCAAGAAGAAGCAAGGCTGGAGGATCTCCACTGAGAATCCGACCAGTTAACACGAATACAACAGTTTTTATAGAATATGGAGGTATGGCAAAATGACATGAAACATTACATAATTTCCCCACAATTTGATTGGTTCCTCATATGTAAACTCTCCTGTTACTAGGTAGGAGCAAATTTTGTTTTTGTTGATTACTAATAACAAGGTTTCAAGTTTAGACATCTGTCTAGTTCCCTTTCAGTCGAGAACGTCAGACGTAGTCGACGTTGACTGAAATGGGATTACGCCTAGGGAGCCTGTCCTCTTCGTACTACTATTTAATCAAGCCAATTCAACACTGGCGTGCATGAATACACGCTCCGCCACGCAGCGCGGGTATAAACACGGAAGTGTAATTTCTGTTTGTTTGTGTTTGTTGATGGCTGGTTAGAGGGCTTAAAAGTGAGTGCTTCACTGTTTCAGCTCTCTGTTCAGTGTTGCCGCGGTCATTCCCCTGTGTGCTCCGGCACTGGTGATGGGTCCTATTTCCTGAAAGAGCAACACGGGTGCGTTTGCGTCTTTTTCAAGATGGGCTGTACTTCATTGTACCCTAGAGAGGTGGGTCATGATCATCTTGGTCCTGTGTTAATTGAAATGGGCCTCCGTTTAAGTTTGTTACACAGAGAGGCATTTCCAAATGCTCCGTCCCCAAGATTGGTCTGCAGCTTTCGACCTGAGAGACATGTACTTCGGATCTCTATCCTTCCGCACCACAGGCCATCCTGTGTTTGTGCGTCCGAAGGGTGTGAAGTATCAGTACAAGTCCTACCCTTCAAGTGCTCATAGCCAGTTGGGTACTCAGGTCAACTGGGAAAGAGTAAACTCGTCCACAGACTGAGGATCTCTTTTCTAGTTTGGAGATGGATTCGGCCTCCGCATCTCTAAGAAAAAATGAGTGTGTGGATGGTTAGTGCTCTTTAGAAGCTCCTGAGGCATGTGGTAGATGCAGCCTCTTGGCTTCCTCCATGTGAATACTGCTTCAGCACTGACTTCACTGGCCGAGTCCCGAGGTGACCGTGGCAGAGCAGCACGCTCCGTGTGAAATCACCCTGTCCTGCTGCCAAACCCTCAGTCCGTTCAGACCTGTTGTTTCTTCAGTGTCCATCAATATTGACTGAGGGGCCACGTACAAAGGGCATGCAGTAACGGAGGTCTGTGCGGCCCTCCGACTGTTTTGGCATCCATTGTCTACATTGTGGCCGTTGCGCTATGCTTCCCTTGCATGTTACAAGCCCGTCACCTCCTCCTTGGAGTCTGAAGCTTCTGAGGTTGCTTCATTCCACTATTTCTTCCGGCTGCTCAACCGTGCCGCCAACGAGCCTCACGACAGCCTATGGCCTGGGAGAGTGGAGACTCCATCCCCAGGTGGTCCAGCTGGGCAGGGACAACTTCGGGGACGCACAGTTACATCTGTTTGCCTTTCCGGATTCGTTCCTCTGCCAGTTGAGTTTTTTCTGTCCAAGCGGACATCCCTTGGACAGACACTGGCTCTCAGCTGACCCCGGGGCCCTGCAGAAATGCGTTCCCCAGTGAGCCTTCTAAAGCGGCTATGCGACTCATTATCACTTGGCGCCCTCTCAAGTCAGTGATTTTTATCACACTCAGGTGTTGAGCAGGGATGCTCCTGTAGCTCAGTGAATTTCATCACACTCAGGTGTTGAGCAGAAATGCTCCTGAAGCTCAGTGATATACTTCACATCTAGTGTTGAGCAAGGCTCCTGTCTGGTGTGCACATGTCGCTTGCACATATTGTGCTAGGTCAGGAGTGGATCAGGTCTTGATAGTTGCCCCTTGTTGGCCCAACCAGACCTATTCTCCCCTCGATAGTCTTTCCTGACTTCCCGTGAAAACATTCTCTGGGACGGGGCACGATGGCACCCGCGTTCGGACCTCTGGAGGATTTCAGATCGGTCCTAAATTTGGACGCGGTGGTTCAGGTAGCTTCTACAGCGTGGTAGTCACCATCACTTCTGTGAGAGCACCCCTGAATAAGATGTTGTGCTTACGCCAATTAGAAGTGGAACCCATTTGTTGAGTGAGTCTTCTCTCCGTGAGGAGATCCTGAAAGCGTTCGGTCATTTCAGTGCTCTCTTTCCTGCAAGATGGGTTGGAGTGAGGGCTGTGCCCTCCACCCTCAAAATTATGTTGCCTCTATTTTTTACGCACATCATGATGCAGTGACATGGGAAGCACGTCCTGATCGTCATGTTCCTGAGGGGAGCAAGGGAAATGAATACCCTTGCGCCCCTCTTTATCCTCTTGGGCCTTATCTCTGGTGCTACTGCACTGCAGAGTCAGCCCCTGAGCCACTGCAGGCAGTGAGTTAAAAATTCTGTTTTAAGAAACAATTCTCCTGCTCGCCTGGTTTCTACTAGAGTGTAGGGACTTGCTTGGAATTCGGGCTGGCTAACTCTCACAAGCTGAGACCCCGGCCTGGATATGTGCCCAAGGTTCCTACCTCTCCCTAAAGGTGGGACCAGGTAGTGAGCCTGCAAGCGCTGCCTGGAGGAGGCAGACCCAGCCCTGGCTTCACTGTCCGTCCGTTTCATTACGGTTACGTGCGCAGAGTTTAAGCTTAGTACCTCAGACAAGCTCTTGTCTGTTAAGGAAATCAGCTGAAAGGGAAGGCTGTTTCCAAGTGAGGTTGGCCCACTGAAATTATAGGTTGCCTTCATCTTGGTGAGAATTCCAAGATTCACGTGTCCACTTAGGTGGTGAGCTCCTCTGAAGTGAGTGTGTGCTTCCGCCTAGGCGTTGACATAGAGTGCTTCGCTGACAGATGTGTTAGAGTTGGGGGCTGGACGACACCTGTGTTCGAACCGCTGCTTCTCGTGGGCTCCCTTCTTATGAAGCCAGTTTCACTATGAGCCCGGTTCGAAGTGTCTGCTTGCTGCGCCATTCCCCTCCTATGGACTGGATACGTGCGCAATTCTTGCTCCAGTAGAGTTCTCCTTAGTGGAACCCTGTCGAGTTCCTCCATACCCTTCGGCTACAGACGTGGCGGAACGTCCGTACCCAGGCCTATCACTTGTATGCACTGGTGGAACTTGTGTTAGGCTGGGTCCATATGTTGTGATCCCTTCGGTGGTCCCATATGTGTATTCTTCCACGGTACGGCTCCCTGCGGCGAGCCCGTGTCTTCCCTGGCCTAAGCCCTGTTCCGTCTCCTTAATTCGGGGGGATCAGGTGGCTCTGTCTAGGCACTGGAAGGTGGCAACACTAGTGGCGTTTTCAAAGAGATCCCATTTCAGTCGACGTCGACGTCGACTACGTCTGACGTTCTCGACTGAAAGGGAACGTCCTGGTTGCGTATGCAACCCACCGTTCCCTGAAGGAGGGAACGGAGGATGTAGTCCCCTTGCCACTACTGCTGGACCACCGCTGACTCCGGGGGCCGATCGGCTCCTCAGCGAAAAAAGCAACTTCCGTGTTTATACCCGCGCTGTGGGGCGGAGCGTGTAATCACGCACGCCAGTGTTGAATTGGCTTGATTAAATAGTAGTACGAAGAGGACAGGCTCCCTAGGCGTGATCCCATTTCAGTCGACGTCGACTACGTCCGTTGCATACGCAACCAGGACGTTTCATTTACCATATTTGTTATTTTTACACTCACACAACCAAAGTCATTGTTCCTGCAAAAAAAAAAAAAAAAAAAAAAAAAAAAACGGTTTCACTTTATGTTGATGGTCCCTTTAACACATTCTGTTGACAATAAGTAACGTTGCTCCTACATGTCTACTAACTCTCATTAGAGTGTTAGTTGAGTATTAATAGACTGGTAGGGGTTAGATTAAGTTGACATGTAGTTGCAAAATTACTTATAGTCAGTAGAGTGTCTGTTGGAGGACCATTAACCAGTCAGTCTACTAAAACTCCAATGAGAGTTAGTTGACATATAGTTGCAAAGTTACTCATAGTCAATAGCATGTTCAAAAGGGACCATCAAAATAGAGTGTTACCAGAAAAACAAATGTTCATCCTCAGTTTGTTGCATTAGATCCATGCACTAACTATTTGATGATATACATTTCATTTAGTTCCATTACATACAAATTCTCAACTCATTCATTGTTTTGGATGTGCAATGATGTCACTGTCAGCTGATCATTCTTTACAGTTCACACGTGTTTATGGATAAATATAATTTTAAATTAGTAAGAAAGAGTACCATTGTCATGATTATCCTGTCTCTGTTTTCATGGACTCTTTTATTATTATTTTATATTCTTTTGTCTTGTTGTGCTTATGTTCAGTTCCTGTGTTTTTAGTTCCTGTTTCCCTTGTCTCCATTGTTTTTCCTTGTTTGTTTCCATAGATACGTTACCTTGTCAACTAATCACCTGTACATGTCTATCATTAGTCCCTTGTCACCTAGTGTATTTAAACCCTCAATCATCCTCTGTTCATAGTTTATTGTGCTGGTATTTCCCGTTGTTGTATTTTGTTGACTAAATGTGATGTCAAGGTTTATCTGTGTCAAGCCTCTTGAATCTGAATTATATGGGAAATATAGTACTATGATGAAGTATATAATTATCACATACTGGCTTGAATAGTCAAAATACACCAAAATAGTCCAAATCTTGAAAGTCAAAATACACCAAACCTGATCTGACAGCTTTTATTTTTTGTAGTTTTTATTGATGCTATTATTATAAATTTCAATTACATATTGGCAAATTAACTTTTAACTATTGGCCAATACACTACAAATGTTCCCTCTAAATGACTCATACATTTTGTCACCTTATCAGAAAATAGAGGATTATGGGAAAAAAAATCATCCTATTAGGCTATAAGTTTCATGCATAACATCCTTATTTTGATCTTATCCTGTTTTAGCTCCAAACTTCACATGGATGGTGAAAAATCCATTACAGTGTTTTACGGAAGCAGCAGTGTGCTGACATTTTTTCTTAGGAACTCTTACCATCATAAGTGGTATTACAATCACAATACATCCAATAAGTGCATAGTGACGCATTTGATTGTCAAAATATGATTCACAAATACCAATGTATGTTGATGTATAAAAGTAAAGAGCAGAGAGGCACTCTTTTTTTTTCTTTTCTCCTTCAGTATGCAAGGCAGAAATTATTCCATTTCTTCCTCAGTACCTAATTAACAATCTATCCATGTGCCACAGAGACAAAATGAAAGCTGTTTCTTGCCTGCAACAAATAGAAAACGACCTCTATATGGTTCCAATCAGAAACAAATGCTCCAATCACATTTATCAAGCTCCTTTTGCATTTACATATTTATATTGGCTGTGTTTGCTAGCGCTGGGATGCCATAACTCAACGTGTAAGCGGTGAATTGTTTAATAACAGAGAAACACGGCCCTGCATATTGCAGGAGTGTGAGCGGGAATATCACAGCAAATCATATTTTACTTTCCAAAGAGAAAAAATGAGAATCAACATGATGAATCTGTCGAAATGATCATTCAACAGTGCAACCATGCCCTTTATAAGAGCTGGCAGAAAATTGAGCTATGCTCAATGCGATGGATAATCTCAGAAAACCTAAGTATCCATGGTGTTCTGATAGCACACACCATATTTCTAACGGCCTAAAGAGAAACATGGAGAAACAGAGGCAATCTTATTTTGATTGCTTTTTTTGCAGTTGATTGCGGCCAATTTATGGTACAGGCTCAATCTATTTTCACCTGTAATGTATTTTGATCTTCTTCACGGTCAGGATTCAGAAAATCATCTGGGAATGACTGGACACTTTACAATAAAGGTGCATGATTCAACCTACATTTCTATGCCTAATTTTTTGGATGGCAAAGCCATCAGCAATTGCATACAGAAGTGCATGGATTTTATCAAGCTTGACGGTGATTCCACATGAGGAATTTCTTTGATTGGAAAAAAAACCTAAATGAACCATTTTGTCCTAAGTTAGTAACAGTTTATTATAAGTATATGTGGCAGTGTAAACGTATTCACTATAAAAAAAAAAAAAAACACAGCCAGACATCTAAAAAAGGGATTCTTTATTTCTGACCGCGTATAAGAAAGACGCGACATGTTTAAGACGTAAACACCTGAGGTTTCCGTTTGTGGGTAGGCATCTGAACAAAATTGACAGCAAAAAAAATTGTGGCTGAGCGTGCACCTGAGACAGGTCAAATACCCAAATGTCAAAAAAATTACTTGAATCAATGAACAGCATTAATAAAGCCCTAGTCTTACAGATCATTAACTAAAAAAAAAGTTGTTTAAGGGTTTAGTTACCCTTTAAATAAATTCTAGTATTATTATTGTTGTTGTTAATATTATTATAAGTAGCTACATACTACTGTAGGCCTACAATAGTAGGCTAATATATTTTTCATAATTTCTTCTAATTAAATCGAACTTTTATTTTGACGGGTTGTAGTGAAGTCCTGTTTTGACAATGGTTTTTTTCTCAAATAAAATGATGAAAATGTTCATTAGGCGTTCTCTCAGAGTAGCTCTGGAAATGTTCATGTATTTATGTCCTCGTATTGTTTGTGAGACTACTTGAGTATGTCGTAAGTAGACGAAACAGCACAGCTCATTCACACAGTGACACGCAGAACAAGCAGATTATATTATATATATTTACATAGCAGTCTTATGTTGCGATTTGATTTATTGTACAGATTTACTTTCGATTTATTCATCCATCCATCAACCAGTTTGCGTGTTTTACGTGACATCTGCATTATACTGTAAATAAAATTTTTATCTATATTCAAAGTATTCCCATACTGGCGGCCAGTGCTTCACATGTGTGTGCGTGTGTGAAGAATTTGACAGCCTTTCGCTTTCACCTGGGTCTGCACTCTGCATGGCGTCTGTCTTGTCCTTCATCCTCTCCATATTTTTTTTGTGATTTTAGCGCGTCTGTTCTCCCGCTCTTCAATCAATCAATGCTGTAGTTTCCAGAGCGCGATGTTTTCACCCAAAGTATTTAATTTTTTTTATATCATTTTTTTACTCGGATATGTAACGGAGTAACGGATATGATTTAAAATGTAGTGAATTACAATACTTCAAACAAAACATACTTAAGTAAAACTAAAATTACAGATTTTAAAAACCACTTAAAAAAGTAGAAGTAGGCCGAAAAAAAATAACGACTCACAGTAACACGAGAAAATGTAATTCGTTACTTTCCACCTCTGGCTACTTACACATGTTTGAGTTCGTAGATGCTGACGCGGCAATTCCGGTGCAGCCAGCATTAGCTTCGAAATAGCCAAAGCAAGTCGATCACAGGGATGCAGGAAGTATGGCAGGGGGACGCATCGTTCCATCGACTTCAGGGCAAAACACCTCACTCTCATGCCTGGCAGTTCGTTCTGCTTGCTTTTTTTGGCCTCTGCTTGGGAAATTCATCTGGCCTTGCCGTTCGAGTATCCAAAATCTGAGATCGGACATGCACCCTTCGTTTAGATCAGGTTACTTAAATTGGCACGGAGCAGGCCATCATTAACAGACAATAAATGCACTGAGGAATCGTTTTTTATTATTTTTTATTATATTTTTTTACAGCAATTGTACTACGTTTCCTATTATAGTAGATCTTAGTAGATTGGCAGCGACTTTAAGCATGTTCCCTATAACAACGTCTGACGTTCACATTTCACGTGGCATGAGAAAGTCACATACCACGTGAAATCCGATCAGAGCGTTCAGACTGAAGCTGATGTCCTGATATGTGATTTGAATATGATTTCAAACCACATGGATGTAGCTTGAAATGGATTTCATGTGCTTTTTTGGACTGACAATCTGAGCGTATCCTATATCGGGATACGAAACAGAAGGAAGAATTGTAGTAAGGGCAAGAGAAGCCATATTTTAACTTTAGTTTGTCAAAATTTCACACTCTTTTCTGTTTACTAAGTCCTTCTCTACATGATTTCGCAGCTTCCACTTGTTTTTTTTCCATGGTTTATTAGTGTAACAATGTGTTCAGTAGTACATAAACAGTGCAATCCATGCTGTTGTATACATCCGAGTGCCTCCATAATGGCCGCGCATCCGGGCGTGACGTCGGTGAAAACACTCAGAGTTACAGTATGTTTCGTTGCGAACTGAATGGAAGCGTCAGCATCGGCGAACTCAGACATGAGTAAGTACCTATCTTTCATTCTACAAGTATTAGAACATGATTGGATAGATGAGAAGGTAATGAGTGATGTAACAATTGAGTCTTCCCGGCAGAACTTATGCTAAAGCTTTCATAGTCAGTGTCTGACAAACTTCTGACCCTAAAGATGTTTTTTCTTATGGCTCAAACCTCTCTAAAAATAATCGGGGACATGCAGGCTCTGTCAATATCACCATCCTGCTTAGACTTTGCCCCAGGAATGGTGAAAGTGATGTTGCATCCTCATCCTGATTACCTGCCTAAAGTACCTTTCTCGGCTGTACATCCGGTCACTCTTGAGGCCTTCTGTCCTCCGCCATTCACAATGCCGGAGCAGGAGAGATCTCACAGACTGTGTCCAGTCCGTGCTCTTCAGACTTACATCCACCGCACCAGCCAGTGACGTAAGTCAGAGCAACTGTTCGTTTGTTATAGGGCCAGCCCATGATTGTGACATTGGGTCAGAGATGCTATTGCTCTTGCCTATGAGGCACGCGGCCAAGTTTCACCAACGGGTCTAAGGGCTCACTCCACCAGAGGGGTCGCCTCCTCTGCTGCCTTGGCAAGGGCTAACCCTAACCCTTGCAATTTGTTTGTGATGTGATTTGTTGGTATACTAAATAAACATGCAAAAATATATTTTATTTCAAATGAAATGGCATCTGCAAAAGAATAACTTAACCCTTTAATGCCTACCATATTATATTTGATTCTAAAATTTCCAAAGCCTCTAGTCTAACATGATCAAAACTTTGCTGAAAGACCTGTTGGCCACAATCTATAATTTTGTTTAGTTTAACCTTATGTACTGAAATAACACACAAAAAAAAAAAAATATATATATATATATCTGTCACGTTTTGATGTTTTCTGTTCAGTTCTGTGATCTTGTTTTCCCCCTGTCTTTTGTGATTTTGGTTCAGTCCTGTTAGTTTTCCCTCTCTGTCTGATTACCCATTCTCTTCACCTGTTTTCAGTTAATTATCTCGTTTGGTTCAGTTCATTTAAGCCCTGTGTTTTCCCTCAGTGTTTGTTGGTCGTCGTCAATGTATGGTTGTGTTTCTTTCGAAGTCCTGGAGTTTTGGTTCTTTTGTTTCTGTTTTGTTTTTGGAAGTTTAACTTTGTAAATAAATCTTCTAAACTGCAACGACGGTGTCCTCGTCTTCGGCTACCTGCACACAACCCTGACAGAACGACCAACCTAAAAAAAAAATTAAGAAGATGGAGAGCTGGAGGCAGGCATTTGTGGGAACCCGCCAGGCTGTGTTCCGTGGGAGCCGTGGGGGTCACAGGGGAGGATATGGGCGATATAGGCTAGTTCCAAGCCCGCCTGAGCCCATCGCCAGCCTGCCAGAGCCAGTCTTCGAGCACGAGCCAGAGCCAGTCTTCGAGCCCGAGCCAGAGCCAGTCTTCGAGCAAGAGCCAGAGCCAGTCTTCGAGCCAGCGCCTGAGCCCATCGTCTTCGAGCAAGAGCCAGTCTTCGAGCCAGAGACCGTCCAGCCAGAGACCGTCCAGACAGCTCTGGAAGATACAGTGCTAATTACGGCGATCTTGTGTGTGTGGGCTACACACACATCGATCATGGCCCATCCGTCCAGTCCAGAGCCTTCGCCACTGGTCCCGTCCAGCCCAGAGTTTCCTTCGCCGCTGGTCCCGTCCAGCCCAGAGTTTCCTTCGCCGCTGGTCCCGTCCAGCCCAGAGTTTCCTTCGCCGCTGGTCCCGTCCAGCACAGATCCTGAGCCTTCACCGCTGGTCCCGTCCAGCACAGATCCTGAGCCTTCACGGCTGGTCCCGTCCAGCACGGATCCTGAGCCTTCACCGCTGGTTCCGTCCTGCACAGACCCTGAGCCTTCACCGCTGGTTCCGTCCAGCACGGATCCTGAGCCTTCACCGCTGGTCCCGTCCAGCACGGATCCTGAGCCTTCACCGCTGGTTCCGTCCAGCACGGATCCTGAGCCTTCACCGCTGGTCCCGTCCAGCACGGATCCTGAGCCTTCACCGCTGGTCCCGTCCAGCACGGATCCTGAGCCTTCACCGCTGGTTCCGTCCAGCACGGATCCTGAGCCTTCGCCCTCACCGCTGGTTCCGTCCAGCACGGATCCTGAGCCTTCGCCCTCACCGCTGGTTCCGTCCAGCACAGATCCTGAGCCCTCACCGCTGGTTCCGTCCAGCACAGATCCTGAGACTTCGCCCTCACCGCTGGTTCCGTCCAGCACAGACCCTGAGCCTTCACCGCTGGTCCCGTCCAGCGCTGATCCTGCGCCAGAGCCCGCTGATCCTGCGCCAGAGCCCGCTGATCCTGCGCCAGAGCCCGCTGATCCTGCGCCAGAGCCCGCTGATCCTGCGCCAGAGCCCGCTGATCCTGCGCCAGAGCCCGCTGATCCTGCGCCAGAGCCCGCTGATCCTGCGCCAGAGCCCGCTGATCCTGCGCCAGAGCCCGCTGATCCTGCGCCAGAGCCCGCTGATCCTGCGCCAGAGCCCGCTGATCCTGCGCCAGAGCCCGCTGATCCTGCGCCAGAGCCCGCTGATCCTGCGCCAGAGCCCGCTGATCCTGCGCCAGAGCCCGCTGATCCTGCGCCAGAGCCCGCTGACGTCAAGTCTGTTCCCGTTCCTGAGCCTGTCCTTCTCCCCAAGAAAATTTTGGGGGGGGGCTATACGCCTTCGCCATGGCCGGCCAAAGACCCACGGAGGCCTGAAAAAACACCACCACCGTGGCCGCCCGAGGGGTCCTCACCGCCATGGCCGCCCGAAGGGTCCTCACCGCCATGGCCGCCCGAAGGGTCCTCACCGCCATGGCCGCCCGAAGGGTCACCACCGCCCTGGACGCCCGAAGGTCCGACAGCTCCGCCGTGGCCACGCCCACGTCCTGCTCCGCCCTGGTCACGCCCTCGTCCTGCTCCGCCCTGGTCACGCCCACGTCCTGCTCCGCCCTGGTCACGCCATCGTCCTGCTCCGCCCTGGTCCCCTGACCAGCCTGCTCCGCCTGGACCGTCCTGGAGTCCAGGATGCCCACCCTCCCACCCCTTTGGATGTTATACGGCGCGAGGACGCGCCTTCGGGGAGGGGGGAGGTACTGTCACGTTTTGATGTTTTCTGTTCAGTTCTGTGATCTTGTTTTCCCCCTGTCTTTTGTGATTTTGGTTCAGTCCTGTTAGTTTTCCCTCTCTGTCTGATTACCCATTCTCTTCACCTGTTTTCAGTTAATTATCTCGTTTGGTTCAGTTCATTTAAGCCCTGTGTTTTCCCTCAGTGTTTGTTGGTCGTCGTCAATGTATGGTTGTGTTTCTTTCGAAGTCCTGGAGTTTTGGTTCTTTTGTTTCTGTTTTGTTTTTGGAAGTTTAACTTTGTAAATAAATCTTCTAAACTGCAACGACGGTGTCCTCGTCTTCGGCTACCTGCACACAACCCTGACAATATCTCAATTATGCTTAGTTTAGTCTGTTTTGTTTTTGTTGTGACTTGTGACATATGACTTTTAGTTTGCTCATCTTTACTTCCTGTTTCTTATGTTCCCGTTTGTCATTTGTTTCCATGGTTATTCATTATATGATTCATTAGCACACACCTGTTTGTATTAGGGATCATTATTATAATCACATTCATAATTTTGAACCCCGCTGCCATCTTTATAATTTCGACTAAAGTGTAACAATAGACTTTAAAAATAGACAAACACAACAAAATTGCTAAAATTAAAAAGAAAACAGAAATAAACAAAACATCTAATTCATAATAATAATACAAAATATAATAGTATCTCAATTACACTAAAATAAGAGTTCATCTTTGCATGATGTTCATAAAAATATTATAGTGCACTTTTGTATGTCACTGAATTTACATCATCTCCCACCTGTTGTATCCAGAGTTACAGCATGCAGTACATGTATAGAATTTCAAGTGCATACAACTCTTGACGTGGGACTTCCAGGAGATGTCAACCCACTTTAAGACATCAGTGTTACAGACCTGGCAACAAACAAAAACCCCTAAGCTCTCAGGCAGAAACACATACGCACACACATGCAGCAAAAGAAACAGCACAGGTGGCTTGTTATGATATATTAGACTCAAATTGACAAGTGTGTGAGAGACCTCTGTAACCCAGTCAGGAGTTACTTACACATACACAAAACAATTTAACCGGGACAAGGGTGTACTGCACAGAAAAAGCATAATTAAGCCTCTGCAGGGTTGTTTTCTCTGTCATAATCTGAGTTTACATCAGGCAATATTTAGTTTATCATCCTCTGAAGACACCTGAAATCATTAAAAAGTTTTGGGGGACAACTGACCGCTTGGGTATTTCTGGTGAACTGTTAGCTGTCATTCTGTACTTGCTGTGCATCAACGCAAAACCATCAATAGTTGACTTTTTAATGATATATTTATATTTCAATGCAGTTATCACACTTACCTAATTTTCCAGTAAAGCAGTTTTATTGATTGTAATAAAGACTTGAGGCTTATGGGAACGTTAGAGTAAGAAACGCTGTGTCTGTAATTGGACACGCACACTCAACAATTTTCCAGCACTTTGGAAATTTTCCACAAATGCTATTTTTAATGTGATGACCAAGAACATTATTTGTTCATCCTTCTGAAATTGTCCCCATTTGTAAAACCGAACATTTCAAGATGTAGGAAATCCAACACTTAGGCTAATAGAAAACACTTTTATTTAAACATGTTAAAATACATTAATTACAACTATAACCAGTATAATGGCAGATGATGAGCATTTATTGGCTAATTTTAGCCATTTCCTTTAATATTTTTATCACGTTTCACTTTTGAATAAATATTAATAAATAATTAACGAATATTAACGAATTAAACGAATACTGAAAGCGAGCACCGCGCTCTCCGGCTGGCTTAAAGGGACTATGAGTAAATTTTTAGGTAATTTATTATCTAAAATCAATATTTTTATTCATAAATATGTCCCCAATGGTGTACAAATACCTTCTGCCAATTATCTGATTCATCCTCGTAAACGAAGAATTTATTATATTTATATACATGGGACGTAATGGTAAGTCCATGGAGGCTTCCATGTAGTTCCGCCATCTTGAAAAACTATAATAGCAGAGAGGGACAAAAAGTAGGCCAACACGTTTCCACAACGCGCCTTCGTTCAGAGCCAGCATGACGTAACTGACGCAAAAGAAAACATTGCTCTCTGAAACATTTTCTATAGCTCTCTTTTTTCATAAACAATCAATTAGCTCAAGATGTGAATTTTGCTACGTGCATAAGATTGTACAGAGAATGAAAATGATTTGCTAAAGTTACTGCTAGCCACATAAATTGTACAAACCTCGGTCGCTTCTCTTCTCTGCCTTTGCAAACTTTCAATTCTATCAAGATCGTCTCTTGTAGCTGCCGGGCATCTTTGTCGTCGTTGTATTGACTCTTGCTCTCCTCCTCTTCCTCATCGTCCACCTCCTCACCTAGATCCCACTGATCCACTGCCTCTCTGTCCTCTTCCTCTACTTCTTCCTCTCCCTATTGTTGAATCATCTGATGATGATATCTAACAATGCACGTACTTCCGAAAATATAACGAGTAAACAAGGCATAGCTACTAATTACAATAGTTCATGTTTTTGACACTCAATTCAAATCAATCACAATTCATACTGTAACATTCATTTGTTCGTTGTGTCAATTTGAAGTTTGTTTGAAATAACAAACCTGTTCAACCAAAGGAAAACTCGACGAAGTGCTATTAGAAGACATCCTGTCATAGCTTTTTGGTTCATAATGGCTACCGTAGATGCAACACGCATTTGAAAACATGAGGCGCTGGAGATCACAATTCGTTTGAATCCAAAATACAATTTCACCGCTAGATGGGAGTAATTCTTACTTAATGCCCCTTTAAGAACGTTCCGTGCAAATGGTCAATTACAAAAGAGTTCACAATGCGTCCCAAATGGAGAAAATGGTCCCCACACAGAACATCTGTGGCTCTTTATTTATTTACAAATATTATTTATTAATTTTCTAAATTAAACTGCCATAAACACCACCAGTATTTCGTGTGTATGTCCATCAAACAAAATACAAAAATAATAATATTTCGAAATTAGGTCACTATTCAGTACAAAAAATACTCTTTTAAGTGAATCTTTTGATTCAGTTCAAACAGGCTTTAATTCGCATACAAACATTCATCAACGCACACATCACACATGGTAAATGGAAGCTCAACCACGCTTGCTTGACATACCAATGAGGTTCATTCTTGTGTGTTACGCAACACATTTTAGCTTCCGCAAGAACCAATGAGGTTTGTACTTTGAGCGTTTGCTGATCAATTTTATTTTATAAGGGAATAAAAGCCTAAATTCAATGTGTTTATCATATACAGTATTCGAGTCTCTTCAGAACATTTCGACTAAAGTGCTCAATTCATGTGGATTAGTTTACAATATCTGTATGTACTTTTTGAGGCAACAAAGAGGTAGTTGCGTGGACTGTCAATGGAGGGACAAAAATCTCTCCGATTTTATTTAAAATATTTTCATCTGTGTTTCAAAGATGAACAAACGTCTTACTGGTTTGGATCAACATGAGGGTGAGTAATTTTTTTTGTTTGTTTTTTTGATGAACTAGTAGTTTTTATTTTCATATAAATATACAGTTTATCTTCTGCTCCATCCATTTTTTGGGTGTAAAAACGGTTTATTTACTCCCTGATAGTGAGGAGATTACTAACTAATGTTGAGCTATGTGGCCTCATACATATTGCCATGTTCTGCTACTTATTTAATTTTAAATGTATAATTTCTTTTTCAGAAACTGCTCTATCCTTCTTTATACTGATACAAATCACCAAAAAATCTCCTGAATAAGATGGCTGTAAAACGTATATGCATGCTATTTGGTATTGCTATATTTGGTTTGCATATCTGACTGTGTTAACAATAATGAGGATGTACCTTTTCTATCCTGACTACCTTGCTCAGGAATTTCATTGTTTACATTGTCTGGCTGAGAGGGTTTATTTTCTTGCTGACAATGTTTCTTTTTCCATAATGCCAACAGCGAGACAGACAGGGAGAGAGAGAGAATAAGACAGAAAAACACCATTTGGTATTTCAATTACAGGATAACTATCGTTTTGACTAAATGTTTTTTGTTTAAACCAAAAAATAGAATTTTCCCCAGAATAAACTTGTTTCAATGAAAATGGAACTGTTTTTTGAGAGTTATGGTGCGGCAATAATATCCATTTCAGCACACTTCATTAAAGGGGTTGTTTTTGTTCTTGTTCTCACTTTATATGGTACACCCAAGCATATGAATAAGATTTAGGAAGGCTATTGTTATACAATCCATATGATGTGTCAGGAAATAGTATTTGTACTAAAATAGTAATGTACCAAAAAAACAAAAACAAAAACATTGGATAATTTATACATATCATATTCTGGATCATATTTACAAATACATACACACAATTTGGGGGTCAGAAATGATCACTTTGCCACCAAAGGAATAAATTGCATAATAAAATAATAAAATACATTCCATTGGAAAACATATTTATTTTAATGCTTTTGCATTCTCTAACAAAAGTTTGGCGTTACCTCAAGAAACTTTGAGTTCTCTTACGAGAGGTTCTCTCGTATTGCGTAAGTTAGTAGGTAGTAGTAGGTAAGTTAGACTCAGCATCGGAGAGCGCTCATCTGCGCTCTCTGCCTGGGCCAGGAACATGCAGAGATCGCCCTCACGTCCGGGGGCTCGACTCGAAGCCTTCAACCCGGAAGCAGTCACTCCGCCCTTTGTTGGACCGCGCAAGAAGAAACGCCGTTCCCAAAGGCAACCGGAACCTGTGGCCACAGCGACGAGCTCACCGAAGAACCTCCCTCGAGCCTCGCCGTCACCTTCTCCGCCTCCCTTCACCGGCGCGCAGTTGCCGCTCACGAGCCTCACTGCCGTCGCGTCTGAGGATGAGGCTGAGGCACATGCCACGAGAGACTGCTGCTCCATCCTGGCATCGGATAGCGAGGAATGGTCGCTGCACTCCACCTCCTCGTCGATCCAGGACTCCAGCCGTACCCGCGCTGGAGCTGATGCTGAGCTGTTGCGCCTTCTGACCCAGGCCGTTGACCGACTCGGGCTCGCGTGGTTGCCGCTGAAGGAATCCGCGCCAAACAGACTCGACGGCTGTTTTCTACAAAATCGCCGCCGTGCAGCTTCAGCACACTCTCATAAAGCGCAGAAAAGCCGCTCGAGTGTTGAGTATAAGAAATGTGTCCACAGGTTTGTGCCCACTGTCTGCCCGCTCTGCTGCACGGCCGCTGAAACAGGTTATAAATGTAAGTCTCGTGCCCGCCCGAGAGCACTCACGCTTACTAACATACACCTCCCCCCGTGCGCCGCCCGCGTGTTATCACAAAACGCAGGGTGTTCATAAGACGCACCCCACCCAAAACGATCGGGGCGTCAGATACATTTGTGAGTCTCGTGCCCGCGCAGGTGCGTTCACGCTTACAGAAAGGTTTTTCCGCCCAGAGCGCTGCTCGCGCGTCAAAAGTGAAAAGAAAATGTTCCCCATCCCTTATGATTGGGACATCACACATGATTCAGTCTATCACGACTGTCAGCGAGCAGCCGCGTTCCCTGCTCCGGAGCCCATTCGCCCCCTAGCTGCTCACATAGCAGCGTGGGAAAATATCCCGGGGATTTCAGAATGGGTGCTAAGCACAATAAGGCAGAGCTATTCACTTCAGTTCATTCGCCGTCCCCCGCGCTTTCGAGCCCGGACCGCGACAGTAGTGAATGCGGAAGTAGCACACCTGCTTCATGCAGAAATAGCGAAGCTGCTGTGCAAAGGGGCTATAGAACGGGTGCCGCCTTCTCTGAGCGAATCAAGCTTTTACAGCCGTTACTTTCTCGTGCCCAAGAAGGACGGAGCCTTTAGGCCCATACTAGTTCTGAGACGTTTGAACAAAGTGCTTGCAAAAAGACCGTTCAAAATGCTTACGACCAGAAAAATCCTCGCGCAAATTCGCCCAAGGGACTGGTTTATTTCTCTAGATCTGAAGGATGCCTATTTTCAGATTCAGATAGTGCCCAGTCACAGGCGATTTTTGAGATTCGCCTTCGACGGTCAGGTATATCAATACACCGTCCGGCCGTTCGGCCTGTCTCTAGCACCCCGTACGTTTACGAAGTGCATGGACGCGACGCTCGCCCCCTTGAGAAGTCAGGGGCTGCGAATTATGAACTATCTGGACGATTGGCTGATACTAGCACAGTCAGAGACAGAACTACTACCTCACAGAACAGTGCTTCTCAGTCACCTGGAAAGCTTGGGACTCACGGTCAACTGGACCAAAAGCTCACTAATGCCCAGCCAGTCGATTTCCTTTCTAGGCATAGAACTGGACTCTGTGGCCATGACGGCTCGTTTATCGACACAGCGCAGTGTTCGTCACCTAGCCTCGTCATTCCAGGAAGGCAGCATTTTCCCTTTGAAAACTTTTCAGAGGATGCTGGGCTGTATGGCATCAGCCGCAGCAGTGCTTCAGCTGGGCCTACTGCGCATGCGCCCGCTCCAACGCTGGCTGAATGCTCGCGCGTCTCGCAGAGCTTGGGCTTCTGGCGGCGAAAAAATCAGAGTGACTCAGACCTGCATAGCGGCTCTGCAGCCCTTGTTAGTAGCCGACTGGTATCAGCAGGGAGTGATTGTGGGAGCTATCTCTTATCGAAAAGTCGTTTTGACAGACGTGTCCTACTCGGGTTGGGGCGCGGTGTTCAAGGGCAGACCAGCCTTTGGCCAGTGGTCAGATCAAGAGAAGCTTTTTCACATAAACTGTCTGGAAATTATAGCGGTCGAGAACGCGCTGAAGTGCTTCCTCCCGTTCATACGGGACCAACATGTTCTAGTCCGGTCGGACAACATGTCTGTGGTGTCCTATGTAAACCATCAGGGCAGTGTCAGATCCAGAAACCTCTGCAATCTGGCGGAACGCCTCCTCACTTGGTCTCAGATCCACCTGCGCTCGCTGAGGGCGTCGCATGTGCCTGACCATTTGAACGACGGCCCAGACAAATTATCCAGGGACAACGTTCCCCCAGGGGAATGGTCCCTGCATCCCCAAACTGTCCAGAAACTGTGGCGCCTTTTCGGCAGAGCGGAAGTCGACCTATTTGCGTCAAGGGACAACGCTCATTGCCCGATGTTCTTTTCAAAGGACGAGGACGCGCTGGCCCAGGTTTGGCACAGCCGCCCATTGTATGCTTTCCCTCCGGTCTCTCTGTTTCTACAGGTAATCAAGAGGATCAGGGAAGCGCGCCACTCGGTGCTCCTCATAGCCCCGCGTTAGAAGAATCAGACTTGGTTCCCGGAACTGATATGGCTGTCCCGCACAGCCCCGTGGCCGATTCCGGTGAGGGCAGATCTCCTCTCTCAAGCTCGCGGCTCAATCTGGCATCCCCATCCAGAGCGCTGGTCTCTGCACGCATGGTTGATCAACGGGTACTCGTTGCCCTGCCAGAAGGCGTGATGAACTGCCAGAAGGCGATCACGCAGTCTAGAGCCCCTTCTACGAAAAGGCTTTATGCGTCTAAATGGTCGGTGTTCTCCAAATGGTGCACCGACAGAGGTCTGGATGCACGGATATGCGGGGTTTTGCAACTGCTCACTTTCCTACAAGAGCTGTTGGATAAGGGGAGGTCCCCATTCACGCTCAAAGTATATGTGGCGGCCGTGGCAGCGTTCACAGAGTCGACGCGCGGCCGGTCGCTGGGGAAAAATGAGCTGGTCATCCGCTTCCTTAGAGGAGCTAGAAGGATGAATCCGCCGCGACCCCCGTCGGTTCCTATGTGGGATCTTTCCTTGGTCCTCGAGGCCCTGAAAGTCTTCCCCTTTGAGCCACTGGACTCCGTGGAGTTAAAATACCTGTCACTAAAAAACATTTTTCTGACTGCACTGTCATCAGTTAAACGTGTGGGGGACCTGCACGCGCTGTCTGTCAGCGTGACGTGTCTCGAGTTCGGGCCGATTTCATCCTCAAACCTAGACATGGTTATGTTCCTAAAGTGATGGTCACTCCTTTCAAAGCGGAAGTCATTTCGCTGTCGGCTCTGCCAGCATCCGACAGCGAGGACGATGTGAATCTCCTTTGCCCAGTCAGGGCGCTGATGCTTTACACTGTGCGCTCCGCCCCTTTCAGGTGTTCAGAACAGCTTTTTATTTCGTTTGGTGGGCGCATCAAGGGTCTCGCCGCCTCGAAACAAAGTCTGTCCAGATGGATAGTGGACACTATAGCAGCTGCTTACGCGTCAAAAGTTCTGCAACACCCTCTGGGCATCAGGGCTCATTCCACAAGAGGCATGACCTCATCGTGGGCGTGGTCCAGCGGGATTTCTATCCGCGACATATGTGTAGCGGCGGGCTGGAGTTCCCCCTCTACCTTTGTCAGGTTCTATAACCTAGAAGTTCCCGCCCTGCAGGCTAAACTTCTGTCAGTTTAAGTGAGATGTGCGTTCTGCCCAGACCTTCGTGCTCAGACTACTCTCACGTGACCTAGCTCTCCTGGTTGAGCTGCACCAACAGGGTATGTGCTATATGCTTATACAGACCGGTGCACTACTCTGTATTCCCTATGTGTGCTTATGTACAAGTGATGGCCCGCGTGGCAGGCCACCTTATATTTCCGCTTATTTGGGTTCCCCGAAAAGCTTGGGGACTCATGGGTGGATGCTTGGCGCGGACAGCGTTGACAAAGAGTTCCCGTAGCGTAAGCTAACTTACGTAATACGAGAGAACCTCTCGTAATAGAACGTTACTCGGTTACTGACGTAACCTCGGTTCTCTCTAGAGAGGGAACGAGTATTGCGTAACCGGCCGTGCTCGCACCACGAGCAACTTTCGCTTCAGTCGACGAAAACCAGGGAAATCAGCCCCTACTTTTATACGCTAAGCCACGCCCGTTCTGGCGGGCTATGACGCTGTGAAGGCACGGGCTCCTTCATTGGGCGTGACGTCACGCCGGGCTCACTGGTAGGCTGCTGCAGTTGCCGCAGGCCAGCCAATAAGCACGCAAGATAGCCTGCTCTAGGTCTGCTAGCTGCTGCACTGCGTTGACAATAAATACAAAATTAAAGGGGCTATTATGGAACTTTTTCCCCAAAATAAATGTAACAATAGCCTTTTTATTTGACCATTTATGACTCAAACATCTCCTGGTGAGCATACTGACACCTTGTCCGCTCACAGTGGGTGCACCTATAAGCCTGTATCCTATTTTTCCTATTTTCTGTCGGGTCGGATTTTTCCCGCGCTGTCTGCGGATGTGACGTCGAGCGCGTTCAAGTTAAACGTTTCAGATCACTCTGCCACCACCGCTAGTCAGCAAGTAGCCTACACTCGCAAGCAGTGCAATGGAATATATGTATTTGACTGTTCTTACCTCTGTAAACATAATGTTGACCTCCTTGGAGCAGATGACTTGTGAAGTGTGCACGTACGAGCGCGCTGCGAGAGCGAGCAGAAAGGAAGAGCAGTTCGGTTTTTTGGCCACAGGTGTCAGTCGCGAGTTTAAATTTCAGAAAAACGCATATAGCCTCTTTAAGAATAACTTTTTGGCTTCAATATCTCGAGAAGATGAATCTTTCCCGTAGCGTAAGCTAACTTACGCAATACTCGTTCCCTCTCTAGAGAGAACCGAGGTTACGTTAGTAACCGAGTAACGTTACTTTTAGAAAAACTTCTTTTTTTTTACTTTACTGTTCTGAAATGCTGTTTATTTATCTGAAATAAATAAAATATAAAGTGTATATGTATTAAATGCTACAAATATTGTATATATATATATATTTTTACCAGTTTTAAAGTTTTTGTTACTGAATTGACTACTAAAAATGCGCCTAAGATTGCGGGCCCAATCTTACTAAAAAGTTTTGAACAACACAAACTGATAATTTGATCCAGATCAAAACAAAGATTGGATTCTGTGATCTAATTCTTTCCGAACAACAAATTTTGAAGATTTGATCTAAATGGAGAGCCGAAATCTGATCAGATAACTTTTGAACAACTGGCCCCAGGTCTTCAATGACATCACCCTCCATGGAAGTGACATTATTTTAATTAATTCTGTGATGTTGAATTTGTTGATTTGTCTTGCTTTAAAGTAGTCCATCCTGTAATATTTGGCCTCGTGATAGATCTATTTTTAAAATCTCTGGAGAATTTAATCCTTTCTTAGGTGCTCTGCCATTATTCTGAAACACCTAAAACAGCAACCAAAGCTAACTGGCACCCGACAGACATTGTTCTTCGGCAACGCTTTATCATGCGCAGACTTCACATGTTCTTAAGGATCCTTTGTTCCCTTTAAGTCAGTCACTACGAGTTATGTCAGTAACTGACGAAATGGGGGTTTTGCTTAGAAGCCTATCACCTTCGAGTTCTACAAAACGAGCCAATGGCAAAACAATGCCATGGGTCTGTGGAATTTGCATAGTGCAACTCCACCCCACATCGTGGGTATAAAAGGAGCTGCGCGTGCAACCTCGCATTGTGTTTCTGCTTTGGAGCCGAGTGTACTTCACTTCTCTCCACTGTATATGGTCTACGAGTTCTGTGAAAGACGAGACGAGCGACTCTTCAGCGGTCTTGTTGAAACGACGCATTCCAGCGAAATCACATTCCTGCTGCTGGTCTGTGCAGTGATCTGCCAACAGTGTGTGGTACATTTTTTCCTGGGCGCTTCAGCACTGCTGTTGAGTTTATCCTCTCTAAAAGAGCTGCACGCGGCACATCTTTTTAAAGATGTCTCGCCCCTGTGTATTTCTGGGTGCGGTAAACAGAATAATTCTGCTGTTGGGCACGAACGCTGCCTGTCGTGTTTGGGCTTGGATCATGCTCAGGCAGCATTCGTGGATGCGTCATGTTCTCATTGTGGGAACATGACCATCGCAATGTTGCGATCGTAACTCGATGACCTCCGTAGAGGTACAGTCCTCTCCGCCACACCCCAATGTATTCCCTCCATGAGAGGGGGGGATTTGAGGGTGACGGTGTGGAACAACCTGACGAATCCTCCTCTGGCCACACCCCCCTCTAGCACTTGCCGTCCAAAAGCACACCTCCAAAGCCTGTAGGTATCCGTCCACTCTCGTGGCTAAAGCCTACAGAGCTGCGGGGCAGGCTGCCTTCTCTTTGCATGCTATGGCCATCCTGCAAGTATTTCAGGCACGGGTGCTCAGAGACATGCACGAGGGCAGAGCTGATCCAGGGTTCATGCAAGAGCTGTGTACCGCCACTGACCTCGCGCTGCAATGAGGAGCTCACTCAGGAGCTCATGTTCTGGGCTACCCTTGTGCATGTTGAGTGCCTGGGCCTGGTGGACCTGAAGCAATGCCATGCCATGGAGAGAGGAAGCAGCTTGCCCACAGGCTTTGTAAGCCTTGCCCATAAGGACGGACAAGAACTTACAGGCCTTAGAGGGGAGACGAGGATCCCTCTTCCACGAGGTAGCGCTCGCCGGACACAGTTGCATCGCGACAGCCCGCTCCACTGGAGGGATAGCCTCATGACCTTTCACTGCTCCCCCATCAAGGGTAGTGAGGGGGGAGGAGCTATACTTAGGCGGTTTCTGGCAGAGAAAGATGCCGTCTATGCCATCGTAAGCTCCTCATGCACTTCAGGGAAGAATGGTACTGAGGCGGCAGGCTGAGAACCAGCCCAGCCCACCCCGAGAAATTAATCATCCAACCGAGACGGTTCGGGACAAGGTGGAGGGTTCCACTCAAGTCCAACCGCCTCTGCGGCCCTTTTCAGCATGTCATCTCTGGATACGTTACTTTCCCAGAGGGAGGTAGCCAAGCCGAGTCATCATCTCCAGAGCCCAGCTCCCCCTCTGATGCTGCGATGGAAATCCTGTCTGCTGGAGGGGCCCAGTCCACTGAGTCCAGACCACACCATAACGGCTGGTCAGTCCACTACAGAGGGAGGAGCTCCACCGACTATAGCCTTCTTTGCCAGCAGCGAGTAAACTTCCTGTTCTAACACTCGACCCTGCTCTGGGTCCACTGCAGTCCAAACCAACCGGTTAAACTTACCACAAGCCTGTGGGGTGGACAGAGCAGCGTGCGTTCGCTGAAAACTGATGTGTCCCGAAGCGCCATTGGCGTCGGGATACTGACACCAGTTTCCTGAGTGCCCGACGAGAGAGGGGACCTCGATCGCTCTCTCTAGTGGGGGGCGGCCCTCAGAGGTCAAATAGCAATTAGGACCTCTTTCCCTCCGCCTTCCTGGCCTGAAGGAGGCTGTTGGTGGGAGCAACGTTTAGAGTCCCAAGCTCTTTGAGGGGGAGCTGTAGAGGTGATACTCTCATTTTGGCCCTGCCGGTATGAGGAGCTTGATGACAGCTTAGACTGCCCACCAGCGGCAGCCTTCCTGGACCTCGAGCGGTGAGGGATATAGTATTGTCTGAAAGCTGTGCTCTGTTTCTTTGCTTCCTGGAACCTGTCGACATATTAACTGCGTCGCCGAACAGGCCAATCGTAGAAACAGGGGTGTCAAGAAGGAAGGCCCTATCTTTCTCTTTAATGCCAGAAAGATTGAGCCACAGATGCCATGGAGTGGCCAATGCCATGGAGCAGCCTCCTTGGTAACCCGGAGAGACAGATCTGTGGCTCTGCTCAGTTCAGCAATATCATCTGGGGTTGGACCCTCACCTTCATCGAGGTCCCTTAACAGGTTGGCCTGGTATGCCTGCAAAATAGCCATGGTGTGCAGGCTCGCACCAGCCCGGCCCTCCGCCATATATGCTCTGCCCACTAGCCAGATGTCATGCGACAGGGCTTAGAAGGCAGTGCCGGGGCTTTAAAAGATGATGCCGATGCTGATGCTGCATCAGGGGCTAAATAGCTGGCCAAAGGTTCTTCGACATGCGGCATCATCCCATAGCCGTTCTCCTTAACCCCCACAATGTAACTATAATTTAACACCGGGGGATTAGACAGGCTGAAAATGGCCTGTTCCATGACTGGAAAGAACGGTAAAGCTCGGCATGGAGGCTGTGATCTGTGCTGCAGAAAGCGCTCATCGAGCTTACTTGTAGCCTGTTCTTCTTGTCTCTCTTGCGGCCATCTAATATTTAACTTGGTCACAGCACGTCACAACCTCCACAAGCTCCTCATATTTTACAGGTGCAGATTGAGATGGCACAATATGTGGTAACTGTTCATTAAAATCCCCTTCTATTACGCTGAGCACATCTAATTCCTCAGACAGCTGCAGCTGTCAGACGAGGATCGAGAAAGTGCAGAAGCAGTCTCGATTGCGTCTGTTGCTCTCTCTGCGAGCCCCACGATATGAGCCGCCATGCCACCTCGGCGAACACGGGACCCAAACCGCGGGGAGCGCAAGCCTGGCCGGCTTCATCAAATATAGCCAGGAGGGAACGCAGCACTCTGATGGATAGTGCTTCACAGTGGCCCCCTCGAGGGCTGCCCTGGGCATGCTGCGCTCTCAAACAGTAAACACACATCTCGTGTGTGTCCCCACCCGTAATATAACGAGGGCAGGGGTGCACACACTGATGAAACTGCTTGCTTGCCATCTCTTTTTGATATAGTGTGTACATATACAGTACTGTGCAAAAGTTTTAGGCAGGTAAGATTTTTTAAGTTTTTAAAAGAAGTCTCTTCTGCTCACCAAGGCTGCAATTATTTGATAAAAAATACAAAAAAAACCCAGTAATATTGTGAAATATTATTACAATTTAAAACAGCGGTTTTCTATGTGAATATACAGTAAAGTGTAATTTATTCCTGTGATCAAAGCTGAATTTTCATCATCATTACTCCAGTCTTCAGTGTCACATGATCCTTCAGAAATCATTCTAATATGATGATTTGATGCTCAAAAAACATTCATTATTATTTTCAATGTTGAAAACAGTTGTGTACAATTTTTTCTTCAAAATTCTTTGATGAATAGAAAGTTCAAAAGAACAGCGTTTATTTAAAATAGAATATTTTCTAACATTATAAATGTCTTTACTGTAACTTTTGATCAGTTTAACTCATCCTTGATGAATAAAAGTATTGATTTATTATATTTCTTTCCCCCAAAAATAAAATTTAAATTCTTACTGACCCCAAACTTTTGAAGGGTAGAGTTTAATGTTACAAAAGCTTTAGATTTCAGATAAATGCTGTTCTTTTTTAGTTTCTATTCATCATAGCATCATGAAATAAAAATGTAAAAACTGTTTTCAACACTGATAATAATCATAAATGTTTCTTGAGCATCAAATCATCATATTAGAATGATTTTTGAAGGATCATGTGACACTGAAGACTGGAGTAAATGTGATGATAAATTCAGCTTTGGACACAGGAATAAATTACACTTCACTATATATTCACATAGAAAACCGCTGTTTTAAATTGTAATAATATTTCACAATATTACTGTTTTTTGTTTGTATTTTTTATCAAATAATTGCAGCCTTGGTGAGCAGAAGAGACTTCTTTTAAAACCTTAAAAAATCTTACCTGCCTAAAACTTTTGCACAGTACTGTATATATATATATATATATATATATATATATATATATATATATATATATATAAATAAGACAAACAACACCTAATAGACGTTTCACACAACAGAGAGCACTTGCTGAAGAGCGAAAGCTAACGGTATTGTGTGACAGCGTCCCTTTGTAGCTTCCGGGTGTGCCGTCACACTCTACGTCATCATGCAATACCTATAGGATTGGACTAGTTTATTCAACTTCAGACGCGTTACACTAAGGGGCGGTTCCCCAAAGTGTCATATTTACGCAGTTCGAGTTCCCTCGAAATGGAACGAGGGTTACATACGTAACCGAGACGTTAGTCAGTGCTGTTAATAGGTAATGCTGGTATGGGTTATCAGTGGTACTTCAATTAGGTTTCTATATATGATTGCAGCTTTGCAAGTCTGACTCCAAAGTGTTGATTATATCTCTCTATCACAGGAGGACTGCAAAGCACTTGAAGCTGATGGTAATTGGAAAAGACTTTGTGATGGATTACAAAAGAGTATCAGTCATAAAACTGTGTGCTGAATTCAGCCAGATATGCTTACATTAAATTATTTGAGCGATTAATGTCACTTTCAGCAAAAATGTGTCACGGGTCTGTGCTTGTTTTCACATCTTAATAGGCATAATAGGATTTTATCTGCCCTTCCTTTAATGGAAATGGACACCAAGAACTTTTCTTTTAGCAGTTTTAAATGTCTATCCAGGTCTCTGGGCACATTCAGTGTCCATTAAAGTAATTTGATGAACTGATGTATACTGACCTGTTTGGTGCAACTAAATTAAGGTTTGTGGGCTGATTAGCATTTAAATTAATTGGCACTACATCAAAATTCAAAGCAAGAAGAGCTCTACTAGACCACCTCTCTCAAACTCTCATAAGCCACTGAGCTGACAGAAACCTCTCAGCTGAGGATTACATTTGCCTGCCAGCTGTGCTTGAAGCTATGAGATCTCCTCCATCTCCCACACGGTCTCCACAGAGAGCAAAAAGACAGATGATCGCTATATGTAACCCTATTCCTCTTCTTTTAATATGGACTTCTCATCTAGTGACGAAGGATCAGAAGTCTATTGCTTTAGTCAAAAACATGAAATTTACAATAAAATGTTTTGTGGTTTTAACAGAAAATAATAATAATTAAAACTGCAGCTGTGGTTGCTGGAATAATTCTTTAAAAAAAATAAAAATAACAATGACAATCACCATAATAACACTGGTGGTAAAGAGAAAGCCATATGATGATTAAAGTTCATCACAATAGCTTTACCAACATAAAGGGTGCACACAGTGTCATGCACAGAAACAAAAAACACCAGCATGTTAAACATTACTTTAATAACATAAGATGGGGGGAAATACTAAGGAGAAACATAATTATTAAAATGGAAAACCATCAAGTGTGAAGTGTCACACAGAAAAGTATGTGACTGTCAGTTTATGGCTTCTGTAAATTATAAAATGATTTGTTCTTTTTACTTGTAAAAATGGTACATATAATAGTATTTTACTGTAAAATTATATAAAATGTTAAATTTTCTCTCCATATATAATTAACAGGATTTACTGTATTTTTTACAGCCTTTTAATTATTTTATTTTTTACAGTAGGCAGGTGTTCACACAGAATGTGTTCTTGTATCTGTGCTGTTTTTAACTCTTTCCTCGCAAGCGTTTTTTAAATTAAAGTTGCCAGCCACCACCAGCATTTTCATTTTCATAAAAATGTCATGGCCCCCAGAATATTTTGTTGTTTGAATATCTGAACTTCCAATATGTCAAAAGCAAGAACAGACCCTCTGTTTTTAAACAAAAAGCCTCCGTTTTATTCTAGCATAAGGATTATCTTTTTTAACAACACTTGAATGTGGGTAAGTTTAATAAAAAAGCAACATTTTGAGCAAAAAAAATTGATTCATAACGATGATCAAAACATTGATGGAGTAGATCGAGTCCATCAACACTCCCGAAGCTTTAGAGTCCTGGGTGAACATTTCATTCAGTAACGTTGGGCAGTTTTGATATGCTGTTTAATGTTGATGATTGTTATTTTCATATGCATCTTCTTACCAACGCATTCTCACCCCAAGGCGTCATTAAATTGAGACTTTTGACCATGCTTCAATAACTGGGTGCCTTTAGCGTCAGTTGGATGACGCTTCCAATATGGGTAGGTTTAGGTATGGGTAGGTAGGCGCGTCTCATATTGACGCTAAAGGTTTCCGTGTGCGTCTAATTTAGACTCATGGTCAAAAGCGTCATTTAGATGACGCTCGAGGATGAGCATCATCTAACTGACGCCAAATTCACCCTTTAGTGTCAGTTATTGAAGCATGGTCAAAAGTCTCAATTAAATGACGCCTTGGGGTGAGAATGGGCTGTTCTTACATTATGCTATTGCTTGTTTCAGGTTCTTCTTCACAGGTCAAAGCGCTGTCTCATAAATTACGTAAATTTCCGTCAATGGTGGAGAAAAAGTTTAATTGCACTTCAGTGGAGATTTTTTTATGTAAACTTGAGCTAGAAGGGCAAATTGAGCACTGATGTGACTAAACTAGCTGTTTGCACAGCGTGTCACATTTTTAAAACTCATGGTTGTTTCAGGTGGTTGCATTTTTTTAAATGTCTTGAGACTCCAAGACAAAATTCTGTTATGCAAAAATGAGTGAACCTCGAGTTACCGATTTGAAATGTCCTACAAAGATAGAAACTTTGCACAAGTGATTACAATGAGATAAACATGTTGCTAAGCTAACAGCACTATACACTAATACATCAAAGTAATGTATAGCACACATCATTTTGATGACAAACAAACTTGGTTTGATAAGAAATAAACTTCATGACCATTAAAAAACTGAATTCTATATAGTATGAATGTAATTACCGTGACTTAAAACTGGACATGTTGTCATTGTCGTGTGACTTATGGCATCTGTAGCGTTGCTTCACTGCCATTCACAACTCCTTTCTTAGTCCTCATGGGATAGAAAGTGTCCATTGGAGGCACTCTTCAGAATCTCAGCAGAAATAGTTGGTCATCCAAGTCTTTTTTAGCCTACTACTGAATACTAATGAATGACTCTGTTTTATGAGAAGAAATATACAAGAAAGTAGGCATTATTGGATGGAGAGTAAATAATATAGCATAGAGAGTTTGGTTAAATATTCATTTATTTCTATTATTAATCAGATCCAATTGATTTCAATAGAGATTAATGTTACTGTGTTGCTAGCTAATATGTTCCATTTAGCCTAAATGCATACACACAACCATTGGGTAAAGCAGTCATTTTTAAACATTTAGTCAATATATTTTAACAGTGAATAAAATGTGAATATATTTACAGTATCTTCAGCATTCATGACACCACAGCTGCATAATCACATACTGTCTGAGTATGCACTAGAATTGATGAAAAACAAACTTTGCAGCCATTACAAAAAAAAGTATGTTTTAAATAGCATGAATGTGTCCAGTATGAATGAAATCCAAATGTTCTACTGAACATCCCCCATGTTGTCATTGTCTTGTGACTTACAGCGACAGTTGTGTCACTTCACTGCAATTCACAACTTCTCTCCAGTGGCCTCATGCATTAAAGTGTCTATCAGATCCACACTTCTGAATCTCAGAGTAGAACATCTGTGTACTTTTAGCTTACAGTTTAATGAATACTATGAATTCAGGCATACTACTTTTACGTACTGTTTTGACCTACTAGTAGGGGATTGGCCAACACAATCTCATAAAAGTGCGTATAAATACCACAAATTTAATTTCTCATACCATTTACACGCCAAAAATGTTTTTTGGCGTGTATATGCTACGCACTGCAAATCCTTGGGTAGGATTAGGGGTGTGGACTGCGTGTGTATTACACGCCATAAAGTGCGTATCATATGCACTCGAAAACTGCATATCATATACACGCAAAAACTATTTTTAGCGTATAAATGGCATGAGAAATTAAATTTGTTGTATAGATACGCAGTTTCATGAGACCGGGCTGGATTGGCATATTTGGAGGTAAGGCACCTTTTTCATTGAGCTCACTGCTATGTATTATGGCATTGTCTGGTCTGTGAAGGAATACGGTACATGCAATTCTATAATGAAATCTTGCCAAAATGATGTCTCCTAGAAGGCCTTATATTTTAGCTGCCTACATTTAGGAACAGCCTTTTTGTTGGGAGCACACGTAACCCCTTAAAATTATGTCTAGGTAGGCAGCTCATGTTTATGTAAAAAAAAACAGTCGTCAAAGTCTCTCTTGACTGCTGCCTTCTTATATAGTGTTTTGACCTTCTGACATAAAATTACACCATCATGTACTCAGATTGTCAGTAAATTACAGTCCTAATAGACTCAGATGAGTAGGTGTAAAGAGAGAGCTGATTGTATGTGTGTGTGTGTGTGTGTGTGTGTGTGTCCGTGTGTTTTTTTCATGGTATTTTTGATGCTGATAGAAAACCTCATTGGAACATTAAATAACCTTTGATTTAGATTGATTAATCAAAGGTGACCCACAGACAGCAAAGTCCTGCTAGAATCCAAAATGATTTTGGCATCAAACACAATCCTAATAGTTTTTTTTATTTTGCAGCATTATGTAAAACATTCTGTGTGCTATTTTGTGTTAAAAGAAAAGGGACAGGGAAGTTGCTGTAGGAATATAAATTGTTTTATACAAATTAATTGGCCAGCATCCTATTTTTTTTTTCTTCTTGTCTTTCTCCCAGCCTCTATTTTTATTAAAGGCACCATTTCACCCAGTTAATCTTGCCACGGAACCGAAGGAAACCTATGGTGATATGTGGAACGCTTTAAACGGCTTTGCCACGCCTGAACGCTTGATCTATTTTGCATAATTGGGCCTCTGAAAAGACTGTAAGGTTTGTGGCTCTGAACGCAAGGGCTTGGCCAAGGGAAATGATGCCTGAGGTACTGTAATGTACTTCATCATCAAAAACACATTACACTGTTATTTTGTCTCATATTTGAAATATGAGAATCCAATCATAAAAACTGCTCTGTCAGGCAGTAACTTCCTTCAATAATAAACTAGAACAGGGAATATAATTTTATTTTTCTTTAAATCCCCACTGATGCATTTGATAAAGTCATATACCTCTGCTGAATAATGCAACACCTATTTTAAGAAGGTACAAAAAAAGTCACTTTTTTTTTTCGTTACCTATTTATCGTAAATTCTTACTATTTATAGTCATATGATGTCGTATTTACCCTGTCCCCATGAAGAAACTGGCCATACTGCAAAGATTTGAGATGGACAAATGCATTTATTCATGGATATACAGTATATTCCATAAGTTACACCGACAAGAATGTGATAGGATACAGTTTGAGGCTTTAAAAAGGGCAGACTAAAAACACAGTGGTCTTTTTTTTTAACCATACAGAGTAAAAACCATACAGAGACGGAAAAAAATGTTTGGGGTCTGTAAAAGTCTTGGAGTCTCTGATTCTCAAGGCTGCATATGGAGGACCAACTCTACCATATTTAAAAATAAATACAGAAATACATAAATGCTCAATAAATAAATAAGCATACAATTAATTGCCCCAAAAAATACAATAAACAAATAAATGTAGGTAGAAATTAAATTATACAGGGAGACATAAATGTATATATCTCTTTTAATTAGCTTCTTTATTTATTCACCTTTGTAATAATTACCTTTTTGTAACTGCATGTTTAGTAATGTCAAACTCAGCAGGCAGACGTTCAGTATCCGACCTCTTAAGGGAAGCTGCTAAGAGTTTGACATTACTAAACAATGCTTTATGGCGGGGAAAAGCCATGTAGATTCCACCGATGCAGTAAAATGCTAACCAACCAATGGGCAGAAGTTGACCCCTCAAGACACAGCCCCTCCTCATTTGCATAATGAGGCAGAAATGCATACAGAAATGTAAAACCGACAGGCAGAAATAAATAGCATTGAAGAAATAAATAGGGTAAAAAAATACAAAGGAAGAATAAAACAGACAATTTTATAACATGCACATAAATAAATACTTAAAAAAATAAGTAATTAATAAATAAAGTTGAAGATTATAACGGACAATAAATAAATAAGGTAATAATTACAAAGGTGAATAAATAAAGAAGCTAATTAAAAGAGATATATACATGTATGTCTCACTGTATAATTTAATTTCTACCTACATTTATTTGTTTATTGTAATTTTTGGGGCAATTAATTGTATGCTTATTTATTTATTGAGCATTTATTTATTTCTGCATTTATTTTTAAATGGTAGAGTTGGTCCTCCATAGCTGCATGCATTTAAAAATAAAAACAGTAATATTTTGTAAAATTTGATCAGTAAAATTTAAAACAACAAATTTAAAGCATTTAATTTACATTCTTCCTGAATAAAATTATTTTTAAAAATAAAAGTCATTTAACTGTAAAATATACTGTGAAATGTATGTATGAAACAAAAAGTATTACCGGCATAAAATAAGTATTAACTACCATAAGAAATTACAGTAAAAAAAAAAAAAAAAAAAAAAAAAAAAAACTATATGCAGTTTTATTTAATAGAAAACTGAA
This sequence comes from Semotilus atromaculatus, assembly GCA_031834385.1. Lineage (NCBI taxonomy): Eukaryota > Metazoa > Chordata > Actinopteri > Cypriniformes > Leuciscidae > Semotilus > Semotilus atromaculatus. The sequence goes on along the minus strand of JAULUF010000023.1, from coordinate 12,247,984 downwards.
TGTAGTTCCCTTTCAAGGGAACTCGAGCTGCGTAGAGCACGTATGAAATCAGTACAATGGCGTGACTGTACGTCATGTGACGTCAACCAGGAAACTATAAAGCATGACAGGAGTATAATGGCGAGCAAATAGCTTTTGGATCGTGTGTTTGTCCCTGCTCTCGCTTCATTACGAGTGGGGACACACACGATTTATGTGTTGTTTGTTTGGGAGTGGAGCATGCACGGTCAGCTCTAGTAAAAGCTGATAGTGACTAGCTGACAGTGTTCATTCATAAATTCCTGACGTGTATACCTCATATGCACTGTCAAGAGTTTTAGCTCTGCTCCTGTTGGCTTTCTTCTCGAAGGGAAGAAAGTCAATAAATATTCTTTGGCTCAGATCTCGCGTTTATCGAGGCAGCGCGTAGATTATGGGGGGTCTGCATATCCGCAATAAGAATTTAATGGCTCAGATCGCGCGTTTGCCGAGGCAGCGTGTAAATTATGGGCCTGCATATCTGCAATACTAATCTAATGGATCATCTCGCATTGCCGAGGCAACGTGTAGACAATTATGGGTCCGCAATGTAATATGCCCAGGGAACTGAGCAGACGGGTATTTCCCTTTCTCTCTTTTTCTTATAATTGTGTGCAAACTAATTATGTATTCTTTATTGTTTGAGATTATAATATTCAGCCTGTCATTCAGTCCATGTATTATTGTCTGCTTGTTTCGGTCTGCATTTAATTTAAAATTATGAAATGAAATGTTAAATACTCTTCTGATTTGAAGTCTATATTAATACACTATATTCAGCCTCTCACCTAGACCGTTTCTACTTGTCTGGTTGATATTTGCCTGCATGTCATTTTTGAGAAAATTAAATATGTTCTCATCTGATCTTTGAGGAGTCATTTAATTCTGAAGAAATAAATGGTGAATTCCTGGGGGGAAATGGATAACAGAAGGAGGGTTTACGAGGGGTCGGTTCGGTTATTTCCTGCCAGTCATCAGTTTCAGGATGCTGGATTGGCTTCTCAAGCTATACTAGAGACTAGTCCCGAGAGGCTGGTTCCTTTAGTAGTCTCAGCCTTTGTCGTCTTGGGATAAGACAGATCTGAGGACAGTCGTTAGCTCGAAGAAGGCTTCGACTAAGAAGAGGTCCTGAAGCTGAGGCTGTCAGACTTCTGAGGGCAGTCCCCTCCGGAGAGATATGGTTTCCACCTCATCAAAATACGGTGCCCGTTTCTCCTCTGTGCCCGAAGCGACTCTCTGAGGAGGGTCGCAGCACTGCCAGTTAGAATGGTCTCTGCCGGTTTGCCGCTTCAGGGCACTGAGGTGTCAGCGTTCCCGAACCATCCTCTGAGGAGGTTCACCGTTAAAGGGCACTGAAGTGGCTGTTCGACCAATACCAGAGGCCAGTCTCAAGAGACTGGTCCGCTTAGTAGATTTTCTGGCAGCGTGGAAGCTGCTGCCATATATATCTCGTTGGGTCCCACTCACTATAGAAAAGGGTTACAGAATTCAGTTTGGTTCTCGTCCGGACAGATTTCTAGAAGTCCTACAGTGGTGACTTTGGTTATGGAGCAAGAAGTACATACTCTTCTGCGAAAGGAGGCTATAGAAAGGATTCCTCCTCCCAGCAGGGAGTGGGGGTTTACAGCCGTTACTTCCCCTGAGGTGGTGGAGCTACTATGAAAAACTTTGGTTGAGCGGAAGTAGACCTGTTCACATCTTAAGGTGAAACACGGCAGGCAAAAACAGTTTTTTTTTGTCACTGGTCAATTTTGAGATTTTGGCCTATTTGTCTTCAATAACATGTCTTCTTTCAGACTTGTGGTGAAAAAAAGTCCAAAATACACATTTAGGTCTTTATTTTACTACACTTTGTCTATTTGCGTGTGTAGATTTTGCCTAAATTCAACAAAAGTTGTCGTTCTAAATCAACATGCTGCTCCGCGATCGCTGTCTACACCCTGTCATCACACACACCATTGGAAAGCTCTCTCTCTCCTGTACATTGTTGTCGGATCCAAATATGGTACTTTCCTTTTAATCAGCAACCAATCGTGAAAGTACAATGGACATTTAACTCTAAAACCGAAATCTCATTGGCTGATGTCAATTTCTGACAACGTGATTCGTTCAGATGCATCACGTGACGTGCTCTGACATTTAGATGTGTGTTTTTGACTGTTTTTCTGTTCAGTTGAAGGCCATAAATGCTGTGTTATAAGTTTTAATCTAATTTAGGTGGTTATTGTTGTTGCTAATGATTTGATAAGATATTGTGTCTGTAAAAGTTGTTACCACTAAAAAAAGTATGAATTTTTACATTACAAATCTTTAAATACTGTTTTCTCAAAATGTTTTTTTTTGTCATCCTCCAGTAGAAACATATCAGCCTGTGTAGCACCAATGTACTTAGCAGTATTCTGAAGATATTTTCAGAGGGATTTGTTAATAAATCATTCCTGGCCTGATTTATGTGACATTTTAATAAAAAGAATATGGCGAAAATGTATTTTTTAAGGCTATGGACAGTATACACTCACCGGCCACTTTATTAGGTACACCTGTCCAACTGCTCGTTAACATTTAATTTCTAAGCAGCCAATCACATGGCGGCAACTCAGTGCATTTAGGCATGTAGACATGGTCAAGACAATCTCCTGCAGTTCAAACCGAACATCAGTATGGGGAAGAAAGGTGATTTGAGTGACTTTGAACGTGGCATGATTGTTTGTGCCAGAAGGGCTGGTCTGAGTATTTCAGAAACTGCTAATCTACTGGGATTTTCACGCACAACCATCTCTAGGGTTTACAGAGAATGGTCCGAAAAAGAAAAAACATCCAGTGAGCGGCAGTTCTGTGGGCGGAAATGCCTTGTTGATGCCAGAGGTCAGAGGAGAATGGCCAGACTGGTTCGAGCTGATAGAAGGGCAACAGTGACTCAAATAACCACCCGTTACAACCAAGGTGGGCAGAAGAGCATCTCTGAACGCACAGTACGTCGGACTTTGAGGCAGATGGGCTACAGCAGCAGAAGACCACACCGGGTGCCACTCCTTTCAGCTAAGAACAGGAAACTGAGGCTACAATTTGCACAAGCTCATCGAAATTGGACAATAGAAGATTGGAAAAACGTTGCCTGGTCTGATGAGTCTCGATTTCTGCTGCGACATTCGGATGGTAAGGTCAGAATTTGGCGTCTACAACATGAAAGCATGGATCCATCCTGCCTTGTATCAACGGTTCAGGCTGGTGGTGGTGGTGTCATGGTGTGGGGAATATTTTCTTGGCACTCTTTGGGCCCCTTGGTACCAATTGAGCATCGTTGCAACGCCACAGCCTACCTGAGTATTGTTGCTGACCATGTCCATCCCTTTATGACCACAATGTACCCAACTTCTGATGGCTACTTTCAGCAGGATAATGCGCCATGTCATAAAGCTGGAATCATCTCAGACTGGTTTCTTGAACGTGACAATGAGTTCGCTGTACTCAAATGGCCTCCACAGTCACCAGATCTCAATCCAATAGAGCATCTTTGGGATGTGGTGGAACGGGAGATTCGCATCATGGATGTGCAGCCGACAAATCTGCGGCAACTGTGTGATGCCATCATGTCAATATGGACCAAACTCCCAGAGGAATGCTTCCAGCACCTTGTTGAATCTATGCCACGAAGAATTGAGGCAGTTCTGAAGGCAAAAGGGGGTCCAACCCGTTACTAGCATGGGGTACCTAATAAAGTGGCCGGTGAGTGTATTTTGATTTCCTAGGTAATGAAAGCATATATCCTGAAATCCCTCTGAATTTCTTTTATCATCTTGTGTGTAAACAAAATGAAAAAATAATTTTGCACCTGGCTTTATCATATGTTCAGATCTATATACCAAAATTTATATGCAAAATTGTGCATATTTAATGAGATAATGCCTAATTTGCATAATTAAACATACAAATTTCAAAAACTTGTAATACATTTTTATTTTTTTTATATACTTGTGTAAGTAATCAAGTGAGAAAGTTTCATAGTGATATCTATTATTTAAAAATTGTACCCTATTCACCTATAGTAGTGTCTCGCCTTAAGAGACGACACACTGTCCACTGTGGTTCTCACTCAGTCAGCCAGCTCCTCTGGGGCTGGATTCTATGATGCAGATGTAGCGTATCTGGGTAAATCATGGTTCATACAGATATCATGGTTCATACAGATGATGCAACATTCTTTCTAAAAACCAAAGTAAGCCAAAGCTTTTAGACTTTGACCTCCTGAATGTAAATCAGGACACGTGACAATCCAAATTACCGGTCTGGCACCAGCCTGCCTAGGTTTAGAGTGCTTTCTGACACCTCTTACACTCTGCGAGATTCACCAGAACACTTCAACTCCGGGTTCGAGCTTCAAAGGAACGTCAGACTAAGAGAGGCGTCTTAGAGGCGTCAGACTAAGAGACTAGGAGTATGGCTGCTTCTAAAACATTATTGTCAGGAGCTTCCCTCCAAAATGTTTATGATGTGGCAGGATGTTGCCTCGCCACACACATTAGTATGGTTTTTTACCTTGACCTCGGCTCCACTCCAGGGGTGCAGGTGCTTTCGTCTTGTTGTGCGCAGAGATTTCACACAGACAGGCACTTGTTATTGTGGCATCGTGGGTATTGATGGAGTTTTTCGGTTCCTTGCCACTGTTGCCTTTGGCTTGCTCAGTTGGGGATATTCAATTTAATTAACCAATCATTAATACCATTGATCAGCCCTACCAAATGTGGATGTTTTCTTCCACTAAGAAATGAACATTGTTATGTTGTTTTGATTGATACTGTGAAGCTGCTTTGATACAATCTGTATTGTGAAAAGCGCTATATAAATATACTTGACTTGACTTGACTATTGTTTTCCCACAGCGTCTCTACGGAACTCGAGTTCCCTTCAAAGGGAACGTCTCAGGTTACGACTGTAACCCTGGTTCCCTGAAGAGGGAACGAGATGCTGCGTAACCCTGCCATACTCCCTGCATGCATGTGAGTGACTTGCTTCAGCCTATCAGAAGCTAGTGACTGTTTGTTCCATAACAAACATACAGGTTTGTTCCCTGTATGCTTTATAGTTTCCTGGTCGATGATGTCACATGACGCACCGTCACGCCATTGGACTGATTTCATACGTGCTTCATGACAAAATCACGCAGAGGTGTTCCCACAGCGTCTCGACACAGCGTCTCATTCTCACTTCAGGGAACCAGGGTTACAGTCGTAACCTGAGACGTTTTACTTTTTTAAATAATTATTATTATTTTGTCAAAATATGAATTACCAATTTACTGTGAAAATTGCGCGTACATTATTATGGGGATTGTCATAAGATACCAACCAGATTTTGCCACTGAAAGTTAACATTATATCACCTAATAAAACACATTAACAAGTTGCAAAATGCAATTCCATAAAACCTCAAAAAATGTGATGAGTTTAGTAATACTAAAAAAAAAAATATAAAAAAAAATAAAAAACTCCCATAACATGAATTTCTGTACATATTACCGCATACCTCCACGTAATGAAAACAGAAACCTTTACGTTCACAGCACATTCAGAGAGTACTGAAATACCCATAATCCATTTCTGTTCTACCAAAAGGAAAATGTATTGTATTCATAATGTGTTCTATCGCTCTTGGGTTCTCATTTTCTGTGCCCCCACCCCTCAACTCTATCTTGCCCTTTCAATTTTAAATAATCACTGTGATGTGGATAGCTCTGTAGATACTCTGGGTAAGTTCAACTGTTGAGGATGGCAATTTAATCGGTCTGGGCTCACTGTGTTCTGGAGGAAAAAGGTAAAGTGCCTGTCTGTAACTGGAAGAGATCGAGTCACCTTTGACTGAATCTGTGCATTAAACAACCATCTTAGATGGCTTTCTCGAAGAGAGAAAGGATGAGCAAGAGATGGTGAAAAGATTATTATCTAAGCACCCAATAAGGAGCATTTTTTACACTGGCCTCACAAGATTCACCTTTTCTTACAATGAAAGATTGAATTGATGTGGTTGAGAACGTCTGCAGAGGAAGAATGGGAGTGAGATTTCTTCAAGTTATAACATTTTACTTTCCCTGTCTATAATTAGATGGAAATTCATACATGCCTTTAAGATCACTGGACGAGCTAATACAGGCATGACAGCTTTGATATGCCATGTTTTATTCTAAAAAAGAAAGAAAAGAAAAAAGGTTAAAATAATCATTCAATCTGTATAGTCAACTATAATTTTATCCTCATTCAAGTTTCTGCAATTTAACTAGAGTTTTTCTACTTTTGATGTTTCTCTTATTCCTCTCGCTCTCTGTGTAACTTTTTTCCCTTAACTGATTCTGTCTTTTTTAATCTAAGGACTTGGTGGTGTCTTCAAAACTTTCGAAAGTTTGAATGTTTCTGAAGAGTTTACAAAGTTTGCTTTATACACATATTCTTTCGTGTGAATTATTCCTTTGAGCCAGTACATAATGTGCACAGATTACAAGACACAGTCATGTACTGCTGGGATCTGGTTATGTTCTTTCCTTAGTTTCGTTTTCATTGAAGAGGTGTAGCCTACAGTTTTTACAGTCCAACTATGTATGTGTTTTCACTGTTTGTGTAATGCTAGCCTATACTTAAAAAGTCTGGAATCTATAGTAATAATATTATTTCATTTTAAATGTAACTAAATGTGTGACATTGTGGTTTTGATCACACCGAGAGGAAAAGACAGGAGACGTGGTGAATACTTACCATCCTGCTCTGCATCTGTAAATGGCACTTGTCTGAATTCTGGCAGACATTTAGCATATGAAGCACCTCACACAAGCAGCATGTAATTTAAAAGATAATGTTATACACAAGACATGGATTTCGTTTATTGCATTTTTGTATATTTTTTTAATCTCGACAGCCACACTCACTATCTACTATTCTTGTATGGAAAATAGATGCTTGGCGATGCTATCTTTTATTCCAAAGAAAAAGAAAAATCACTGGTGTTTGTGACATGATGTTGAGTAGATATTGATATGATTTACATTTTTTGGCTGAACTAAAACAAGAGGGTGACACTGAAAGTTAATGCAATTGCCTGATATATGTATCACCCTTTGTGGGATCACTGAGAACAAGTACTTGTGCTGTGTTACGAACTGACATTTAAAAAATGCAAAAATGCATTTATGTATTTCAAATGAGTATGTTTTGGGTCTACAATTCCGTAATATGTGTGATGGTTTTGACTTCCTTCAACTTCCTCTTTCTTTCTCTCTGTGCATTACAATTAAATTTCAATAACATGAGATAAGATGATTATTATTTTCCATACAAAGAATAAAAAAATCAATGGTAACCAAACCGGTTAGCTCTTTAAAATATTTTCTTTTGTGTTCAGCAGAAGAAATAAAGTAATTTATTTCAAATTTCCCTATAAATAAGCTTGACAAAAACTTTACATTTGTATTATCAAAGTGCTTTTGTTCCCTGAGAAGGGAACGAGACGCTGCGTTGATGACGCTTTGGGAACGCCCCTGCGTGATTGCGTCAGAAGCACGTATGTAAACTTAGTCCAATGGCGAGAGTGAGCGTCACGGCGGGTGACATCACAACCAGTAAAGGATAAAAGCACATCCGGTCTGACAGGCTTTAGATTCTGTGCCTCGACAAGCGCTCTATGTTGAAACTGTCTGTTCTATTTATTGTTGTCTTGTCACAAGCATATATATATTATTATGACGAAAGATATCTACAAGTTATGCTTCTCCCTGCCCGTGCTATTTAACGGGTGGAGATACACACAAACTTTGCTGCTGAGGCAGAGAAGGCATTCATGGGGATCACAAATGGATCTATCGGCGGGGTTCGAGACGGGCCCCGCGACGGGCCACGCCCTTTCTCTTCCCTTACCCGGGGATCCAGTGGTCTCTCGCCGGTGTCGGAAGCCCACCCAGCGGCTTCTTGCGCCCGGGATGAAAGCCCAATGGGCGTGAGCAGCCCCAGCCGTCCAGCTCCTCATATAGAGCACAGCAAAAGGAGTGTGTCACATCCCGTGCTCCCCCTCAGAAATCAAGGGGGCAGGGCCGACATTCTCAGCCAAAGCCTTTGAAGCAGAAGCAAGATCTGAGGACCGTTCTTCAAGCTAAGAAGGCTTCGGCTCAAAAGAGGTCTTGACGCCACTGGTGTCAAACCTTCCACATCGGTGTCCTCAGGGGGCCGTTCTGTCACCCTTGGTGCCTCGGGGACCGGCGATCTCCAGCGAGCTCATGACTCAGTGTCAACTTGACGCTGCGTAAAACTCTCTGAGGGGGGTTCAAAAACAGTCCGTTTGGTTGGTTCCTGCCAGTATGCTTCAGGCCACTGAAGTGGCTGTCCCAGTTATACCAAAGGCCAGTCTCGAGAGGCTGGTACCCCTTAGTAGATTATCTGACAGAATGGACGAATCTGTCAAACATATCTCAGTGGCTCCTGCAGACAGTAGAGAGGGGATACAGAATTCAGTTCGGTTCTTGTCTGCCAGTCTGAGGACTGGTTTGTCACGATAGATCTAAAGGACGCATACTTCCATGTCTCCATCCTCCCTCAGCACAGGAAGTTCCTGAGGTTTTCTTTCAGGGGCAAAGAATACCAATATCGGGTGCCTCCATTTGATTTAGCTCTATCACCCCGCATATTCACGAAGTGCGTAGATGCAGCTCTGGCCCCGCTCAGGCTGCAGGGCACATGCATTCTGAACTATATCAACGATTGGCTGATTCTTGCGGAATCTGAGCAGTTGATAGTTCGGCATCGAGATGTTGTCCTCGCACGGATACAAAAATTGGGGTTGAGACTCAATTCCAAGAAGATTGTGCTTTCTCCACTACATAGAACCCCTTTCGGTGTGGTTTGAGATTCAGTCACGATGCAAGCCGTTCTATCACCCGCTCGTGTAGCTGCTATCCTCACAGCCACGAAGGAGTTAAAGCTAGGCCAGTCACGCACTGTGAAACAGTTCGAGAGACTTTTAGGCCTCAATGGCAGTGGCGTCCAATGTGATACCCTTTGGCCTGCTGTACATGAGACCTTTGCAGTGGTGGCTCAGGACCAGAGGGTTCTCCCCGCGGGGAAACCCACTTCGTATGATCAAGATCACGCAGCGGTGTCTCCGCGCCTTGGTTATATAGAGGAAACCTTGGTTCCTGCCCCAGAGTCCAGTGTTAGGAGCTTTTTGCCATCTAGTTGCGCTCTCGACAGATGCTTCCCTCACTGGCCGGGGAGCAGTAATGGAAGGCCGCTCAGCTCAGGGTCTTTGGAGGAGTCATCATCTTTTGTGGCACATAAATTGCCTGGAGATGATGGCAGTCTTCAATGCGCTAAGACATTTCCTTCCAGACCTGAGAGACCATCATGTGCTTGTCCATACAGACAACACATCGGTGGTCTCTTACATAAATCAGAAGACCGCTTTTCTTCAGGGTCATGCCCATCCACCCTAAAGGTTTACGCGGCAGGCATAGCGGCTTACCACGTCCCGGGGGGTAATACATCATTGGGTAGAGACTCCCTGATTATTCGTTTCCTCCGTGGTACTTTGAAGCTGAGGGCTGCAACACGTACTTGGGTTCCGGCTTGGGACCTAGTCCTAGAGGGCCTCTGTGGCTTCCTTTGAGCCCCTCGAATCAGTTTCAGAAAAGTTTCTGACCTTCAAGACCATCTTCCTTCTGGCTATTTCATCCCTTAAAAGAGTCGGAGACCTTCAGGCCCTTTCGGTTTCTCTCACCTGCCTTGAGTTTGCACCTGGGATGGTCAAGGCATTTTTATATCCTAAACAGGGCTACGTCCCTAAAGTGCTGACCAACAATCCAAGGCCTATTGTAAGTACGGCGTTTGGGTATTATCGCTCCCAAAGTGTCATCAATGCAGTGCGAGTTCCCTCGAAAGGGAACGTCTCAGGTTACGTCTATAACCTTAGTTCCCTGAGAAGGGAATGAGGAGCTGCATCACCCTGCCATACTTTCTGCATCCCTGTGATCGACTTGCTTCAGCTAATTCAAAGCTAATGCTGGTCAGACCAGATGTGATTTTATCCTTACCATAGTATGTACCATTTGCCATGTAGAAAATAGTAAATTTGTGAACAAGTGACTGATTTTAGCCGCAGCTTCAGCGTCTATTTATAATGTAGGAGGCGGGACGCTTCAGATTCAAGAGATTGCACAGGAAATCTGATGAGAAGCCTAAGTGCAGAGTGATGTAATCAAAATCACATTGGCGGAAATGAAAGACTAAGTTTTGAATGCTTATACCTTCTAAATGCGAATTTTGTCATTTATTTGGAGCACATTAGCTTATAGATAACAGTAAGGCTTACATATTTAAACTAAAAGCCAAATAAAATTCAATTTTGATTTTATGTGGATTTTAGGGGTGGGTTAAGGTCTGAGGGTGAAGGGTGTAGATGTAATTATAGAAATGAATTAAAGCTGTAATAACATGCAAGGATTTTTCAAATATAAGTACAATGTAAAAACATAATATGTACACAACGAGTGCATTGTTTCAAATTATTCATTTAAATGTTAGTACATAATTTAGAAACTTAATTTAAAGTTGGGCCAGCAATTTATAAAAATAAAAAAAAATAAAAAAAAATAAAAAAAAAATTACTTTCTGAAACAGGAGGAAGCAGGATCCAGGTGCAGCACACTTTTTAAAATAAACTCAAAACTTAAACTCAGATTAGGGAACCGGACTCAGAACAACAGAACAACCAACATATACCGTTAAGAACTCACAAAGACTGAAACAAGACACAGGGCTGAAATACACAGGCAAACAAGCTAAACAAGATAACAAGGGGGGCGTGGCTAATAGGTAGGGATGCACCGAATCCAGGATTCGGGTTCGGATTCGGACGAATCTTGGGCTTTTTAACGGGGTTCGGTTTCTGCCGAACCTTAGAATTTTTTTCCACCGAACCGAACCCTAGGCTTGCACTACGCGCGCTTTGTCGACGTCACGCCGCCGTTGATTACGGGAAGGGGTTTTAGGCTTGTTTTCTGGCTTGTTCGACTTGAACCGGCGCTGCACAGACCGATTGGTGAATGACATCAAAGTACCGCGAGAGCTAATAGAGAGCAGACAGCTCCTTATGCTTTTTAATTGCTCTCACAAGTACTGATGTCATAAACCAAGCGGTCTGTGCAGCACAGGTTCAAGTCGAACAAGCCTGTAGTGTAACGCGTTTGTGTCAGGAAGAAAAAAATAGGGATAGCTCACAGCTAAAGTTATTGCAGAGGCCAGACAGAATCACGGAGGTGATTGGCTTCTCACAACTCGCACTTTATTCCCCAATTGTCTGTCACACGTTCTAACGTCCACAGCGTTACTTAACAAAATAAGATAAAATGAGCATCAAACAGAAATAACCCGCATACATGGGTGGGTGTTCGAGGCGCACGGCACATACAATACAGACTGCACAGTTCAAGAGGGTGCGCGCATCTTTTAAAGGGGCCACGTCTTATTTCCACTCGTTACAGTGGACCGTTCGAATGCAGTAGGCTGTGGGAAAGTGAAAATGGAACTCGTGAGCAGAAAAAGTGTTGTTTGGCAGTACTTTCAGTCAAAAGAAAGCAATTCAAGTCGAGCTACATGTTCAATTTGCAATGCCAATTTGTCTCATGGTGGTAAGGACCCTAAACAATACACAACATCGCTGCTGTTAAAATGCATAATGTTGCTTATTCTTTTATTTTTTTTAAATTTTTTTTTAGTTAAAATAAAATAAAATGAAAATCCCCGTTGTTTACTTCATTAATGTGTTTATTGTGTTAATGGACTAAGGATGAGTAGGATTCGGTATTCGGTTTCGGATTTGGCAGAATCTAAACCCACATATCTGGATTCGGTGCATCCCTACTAATTGGAAACACCTGGGGAGACTAATAAACAAGAAAAACTACAAAAGACTACAAAACATGGCACAGGACAAGACATGACAAAAAGTCCACACAAGACAAGGGGAACACAAGACAGGAATGATGACAATTGTAACAAAATAAAATAATTGGCCTAGTAAAATATGCTTAGTTACAGTGCAAAATAGCAAAAACAAATTAAACAATAAATTTGTTTAATCTGTCACTGACTATTGTGGTGTCCTGTCTTTTTAGGGCGAGACAGCATTGCATTTTACATTTGTTTGCATGTTTGATTTTCCAGTTAGGTGCCTTTCTGTCTCTCATGCTCTCTATTACACATGCACACAAGTCATTCATGCATTTATGAATTGGAAATGATCTCACGATAAATGCAAACCTGACAAATAACATTGGTAAGCACCAAAATGCATATATTGAATGAGTTGACATTTTCTTGATCCCCTTCCAGGAAATGAACTCAAGTCATTTAATTAAATTCATATGGTTTTTAGATTTACTGCAGATATACATGAGAATACATTGTGATTGCACATCAAAGAAAATGCTCAAGTGCAATATAAGTTAATTAAAGCAGGCTGAAAAGCAGAGCTTGTGTAGGAATGATAGTGAGGTAAAATGTTGAATAGCAGTCAGTTTGCAAGCTGTCTAAGTCTTGAGGTCATACGATCAATGAGATCGTAGATGCTGTTGTTGTCGTTGTCATCACACAATAAAAAAACGTCCTGGTTGCGTATGCAACCCACCGTTCCCTGAAGGAGGGAACGGAGGACGTAGTCGACGTCGACTGAATGGGGATCACGCTAGGGAGCCAATCGTCTTTGATTACTATTGAACGAGCCAAATGAAATTGGCGTGCGTGATCACACGCTCCGCCCCGCAGCGCGGGTATAAACACGGAAGCGGGCGCACGCACCAGTTGCTTTTTTCGCTGAGGAGCCGATCGGCCCTCCGGAGTCAGCGGCGGTCCAGCAGTAGTGGCGAGGGGACTATGTCCTCCGTTCCCTCCTTCAGGGAACGGTCGTTTGCATACGCAACCAGGACGTTCCCTTTCAGTCGAGAACGTCAGACATAGTCGGCGTCGACTGAATGGGGATCTATTTGAAAACGTCACTAGTGCTGCCACCTTCCTGTGTAGTGGTGCAACGGATCATCATTGATCCGTGATCCGTTCGGATCAGTATCTTCGGTTCGGCACACACGTGATCCGCGGATTGATTTATGAAAAAAAAAAAAAGTTGTGCGCATGTTCAGTCCACACACAGCGTGATCATGACGAGCGGAGGAACGGAGGAGCTTGAACGCCCCGCGTCATTTAAATCCCCTGTATGGGAGCGGCTTCCGTGTCAAATATAATGATGAAGGAAAGAGGTTAGTGGATAAAACCGTGACGGTGTGTAGGCAGTGCGGCACAAGAAAGCCATATGACAGTGGAAACATATCAAGCATGCCCATGCATTTGAAGCGACATCACCCCGGTGTTTAGTAGCTGCGTTTACGTGGTTCAATCGGAATTATATCAATCTGATTGATAAATGAATCCGAACACGGTGTTTACATGAACGATAAAGTAATCGGGTATTCTTCTCCTCTATTGGTTCTTTATTTGTTTTAAACAGTAGACTTAATATGTCTCTGGTCATGATTTGGAGTCGATGAGCATGACCGTTGTGCCGCTGCTGCTTATATTGATCACGCAGTAAAACCCCGCGCCCAAAACCATTTGTGTGTGGATGTGAATCTGAAACAAGGACTGGTGGGACGTTGTCCTGTTTCACTTCACGGACGCTGAGTGAAATGAGAATTTTTTTTATAACGGAACACTCATTTAAATGACACTTTATTCAGCAGGAAGAACAGTTCCGTGCGTCACAGGTCATTACGCTATTTCAACGACATTGCACATACGCAGTCATTTTAGTTTCGGTTTTCAATCCGATCAAGTGTTAGGCATGTTCTCTCGATCGGATTACAAAAGGAGTAAACCACCCCTTTCAATCCGATCGAAATTCCAATCGGACCGAGCTCAATCAGATCGATTAAGGTGTTTACATTAAGTTTTTCCGTTTGAGCCGTCAATCCGATTGGGTCCATGTAAACGCAGCTAATGACAGGAGTGAAAACGAAGGCTGCTCAACAACTGCTTATCACCGCGGCATTTAAGCAGCCCCTTGTTGCACAATCAGACCGGGCTAAAGCCATCACAAACGCTACCGGTGTGTTTATTATAAGTTGTTTTTCATTAATTATGTTAAAAAGAAGATAGCATGCCCTGTGCACTTTAAGTTGTTTTTATATATTTTAATCTAAAAGTGTTAATAAACAAAAAGACAAAACTATTTGTCTTGTCTTTTATTTTTATTTTTTGCTGATCCGAAAAATGATCCGATCCGTGACTCTGATCCGAGAAACGATCCGATCCGTGACTTTTTTGATCCGTTGCACCCCTATTCCTGTGCCTAGACAGAGCCACCTGATCCCTCCTATTTAAGGGAACGGGACAGGGCTTAGGCCAGGGAAGTCACTGCTGTTCCTGCAGGATCACTGGGAAAGCTTTCCCTGTACACTGAAGGAAGGGACGCTGCGGAAGCCACATCCTGCCAAGGAGGTAAATGTGGAAATACACATATGAACTGGGTGAAAACCAGGCAGTACAACATATGGAATGTCACTGTGGTGGCTCCAGCCAAGACAGGGGGGAAACTCAACCAGACAGTGATGGCAGAGCAGGCTCTGCCAAGGGAAGACACGGGCTCGCCGCAGGGAGCCATACCGTGGAAGAATACACATATGGGATCGCCGTAGGGATCACAACATATGGACCCAGCCTAACACAGGTTCCACCAGTGCATACGAGTGATAGGCCTGGCTTCGGGCGCACGTATCCAGTCCAAAGAGGGGAATGGCGCAGCAAGCCGACACTTCGAACCGGGCTCACGGTGAAACTGGCTTCATAAGAAGGGAGCCCACGAGAAGCAGTGGTTCGACTACAGGTGTTGCCCAGCCCCCAACTCAAGAATCTGTCAGGGAAGCACTCTATGTCAACGCCTAGGCGGGAGCACACACTCAATTCAGAGGAGCTCACCCCCTAAGTGGACACGTGCATCTTGGATTTTTCACCAAGATGAAGGTAACCACTCATTTAGTGGGCCAACCTCGCATGGAAACAGCCTTCCCTTTTCTGCTGATTTACTTAACAGACAATAGCTGGTCTGAGGTCCTAAGGCCTCACGTTCTGTGCATGTATAACCGCAATGAAGCGGATGGGCAGAGAAGCCAGGGCTAGGTCTGCCTCCTCCTGGCAGCGCTTGCAGTCTCACTACCCGGTCCCACCTTTAGGGAGAGGTAGGAACCTCAGGCACATATCCAGGCCGGGGTCCCAACTTGTGAGAGTAGCCAGCCTGAATTCCAGGCACAACTCATTGACCGAAAGCGAGCAAGTCCCTACCCTCTAGTAGAAACCAGGCGAGCAGGAGAACTGTTCTTAAAACAGAATTTTTAACTCACTGCCTGCAGTGGCTCAGTGGCTCTAATTGCAGTAGCACCAGAGATAAGGCCCAAGAGGATAAAGAGGGATAAAGAGGGAAGCATAGCGCAACGGTCGCAATGTAGACAATGGATGCCAATACAGTCAGAGGGCCACCCAGACCTTCGTTACTGCATGCCCTTTGTACGTGGCCCCTCAGTCAGTATTGATGGACACTCGTTCCAAGGACCGTTGGTCCGAAGAAACAACAGGTCTGAACGGACTAAGGGTTTGGCAGCAGGACAGGGTGCTTTCACACAGAGTGTGCTGCTCTGCCACGGTCACCTCGGGACTCGGCCATGAAGTCAGTGCTGAAGCGGTATTCATAAGGAGGAAGCTGAGTGGCTGCATCTACCATATGCCCCAGGAGCCTCTGAAGAGCACTAACCATCCACACACCAGACTTAGAGATGCGGTGGCCGAATCCATCTCCAAACTAGAAAAGAGATCCTCAGTCTGTGGACGAGTTTACTCTTTCCCAGTTGACCTGAGGACCCAACTGGCTATGAGCATTTGAAGGGTAGGACTTGTACTGATACTTCACACCCCTCGGATGCACAAACTCAGGATGGCCTGTGGTGTGGAAGGATAGAGATCTGAAGTACACGTCTCTCAGGTCAAAAGCTGCAGACCAATCTTGGGGATGGAGCATTTGGAAATGCATCTCTGTGTAACAAAATTAAACGGAGGCCCGTTTCAATTTAACACAGGACCAAGATGGTCATGACCCACCTCTCTAGGGTACAATGTAGTACAGGCTCATAGAAGCCGGCCTTCATATCGGCTGGAGGTAGAGGCTACATTGTGTCCTTCACCAGCAGACTGTGATGGGCGCAGACAAGACAGGAGCAGTGCTCAACACTTAGGTGTGACAAAAGTCACTAATTTTAGGAGCATATTTGCTCAACACCTAGGTGTGACGAATATCACTGAGCTTGAACGGAAGCCTATAGCGAAAAGAATCGCAAACCGAGTCTGATGGAATAGTTCCACCTGGACCGGTTTGGAAAAATGTTTTTTGCTTCCATGAACCGGGCCAGGGACCACAGACGTACCCGAGGTGGGGCAGCAAGGTGGAGGACAGGGACACGGTTCGTAAGGCCCAAAGTGGGGTCTGAGTGTGGTGCACGACACTTACCTGTCTCCATGAGACGGCCAGGAATGCGTGAGAAGGCAGATAACCGGGTCCTCGAACCGCACCCAGCTGCCGTGCTGGTGAACAAGAGGGGGCTGAGGGGTGTAAGGCTTACAGGGTCACACACCGCCAGACTTACCCTCTTGGGACCCAGGAACAGAGGAATTTGCTCTTTCTTTGTAGTGTGGGTACCGCTTGCTCCGCTCTTTTTTGGGAACAAACGGCAGAACAGACACACGCACCAACAAAGACTCCATCTGGCCCTCACCCGGGGGGAGGGAGTGACCAACTTCAAGGGCACCTTCCTTCATCCCTGAGCGGCCTGCTCAGAAAGCTTTCGCTGTCGCTTGCCACCTGGCTTGGCAGCGCCTGGAGCAGGCTGGGTGTCCCCACTGCGGCCGGCTCCATGCTGAGGCCTGGGTGGAGGCTGCTGCGGAAGCCCAGCGAGAGTGGCGACAGGGGAACGCCCTCGGCGACGACCAGGTGGAGGCACTGCCACCGGCGGCGGGTTGAAGGCAGCAGCGGGCCGCCGGTGCAGGATGTGCCGGATGACCTCCGTCTGCGCTTGGGCAGCAGAGAACTGTTGGATGCAGTCCAACATTCTCTGTCGCGTCACCGACCAGGCCAACCTGGGAAGTTGGGGAGACCAGGAACCGAACCTTGTCCGCATCCGCCATATCAATCAGGCTGAGCCAGCAATGGCGCTCCTGAACCACTTAAGTGGACATCGCCAGGTCGGATGCAGTGCGGTGCTCACCTATGAGCGCACAGTCTGGTCTACCCTCGTGCATGTCCATGAGTGCCCTGGCCTGATAGACCTGTAGCAACAACATGGCACGCAAAAGAGGAGGCGGCTTGCCCAGAGGCTTTGTAAGTCCTGCCCGTCGGACTAGAACTCACAGGCCTTGGGGGGGAACAAGGATCCCCCCAAAAGCAGCGGCCGCCGGACACAGGTGCACCTGTGTCGCGACAGACCGCCCCACTGGAGAGATAGCCTCATAACCCTTCACCACTCCTCCGTCAAGGGTAGCGAGGGAGGAAGAACCACTGAGGCAGTTTTCAGCAGTAAAAGGTGCCGTCCACAACCTAGTAAGATCTCCATGCATTTCGGAAAAGAAGGGTACTGGGGCGGCGGGCTGAGAACCAGCACGGCCCGCCCTGAGATACCAATCATCCAACCGCGACTGAACAGGAAACGGTGGAGAGTTCCACTCGAGCCTGGCAGCCTCGGCGGCCCGTTTCAGCACAGCTGACAATTCTGGATCCAGCTCGAGCAACATTATACTCCCAGAGGGAGATAACGCAGTCGAGTCATCATCTCCAGAGGCCAGCTCACCCTCCGATGCTGCAATCGGCTTCCTGTCCTCTGGGGGAGCCCCGGGTGAAACGACTGGCCCACCCATTACAGATGGACCAGCACGCTCCACGGGGAACTCCAACGGTTGCGGTGGAAGGGAGGAGTGAGGAGCCCACGGGGAATGGTTACCGGGCGAGACATCCAACACTATCCTCCTATCACGCATCCCATGCGGCACCCATAGGGCGGGGCGCGGTAATGGGGACTCACGCTTCGCGAACGAAGGCGAGTCTCGATCTCAACACCGCGACAGTCATTTTCCCTCAATGGGAACATAAACCGTCCACAAAAGCTGCCTCAGCGTGCTGTAAGCCCAAACACGTGATACAACAATTGTGACCGTCATAGAGGAACCGGGAACGACCGCATTCAGAAACGCACAGGTGGAATGACATCTTGAAAAAGACGCAAACGCACCCGTGTTGCTCTTTCAGGAAATAGGATCCATCACCAGTGCCGTAGCACACAGGGGAATGACCGCGGCAACACTGAACAGAGAACTGAAACAGTGAAGCACTCACTTTTCACCATCTTCGTGTTTATACCCGCGCTGCGGGGCGGAGCGTGTAATCACGCACGCCAATTTCATTTGGCTCGTTCAATAGTAATCGAAGACGATTGGCTCCCTAGCGTGATCCCCATTCAGTCGACGTCGACTACGTCTGACGTTCTCGACTGAAAGGGAATAAAAAAACGAAGCTCAAATTAAATAAACATTTATGGAAAATTGTCACCAAAGGACTTCTTGGCTATATTTAACATATCATAGATTTCATATTGCATACATTCACAATAAAGAGTGTCATATTTAGATATGCTCAGTCTTTAGTTACAGAACCTACTGCAGCTAGAATATTGTTTAGATGCAAATTAATTATGAAATTTTAAGCAGGTTATGTATTATTTCCCCACAACGTTGATTAAAAATTCTTATGAATTCAAAACTGACAGTGCTAGGTAGATTACTTATAAATTGTAGTCAGTTACTGATTCCATATTACATAACAAAAAAATTGGTTAGTAATGTAATCAGATTACATTTTATGGGTAAAGTATTCTGACTACTTTTTGATTACTTTTTAGATTACTTTTGACCTAACTCGTTTATCACATTGATTTGAATAGAAAAAATACAAAAAGAAATAAAATATATTTATAACACTTTTATAAATGATTTCTGTAAATCCAGTGGTCAAATTGCTGTGCGGGTCTCAGTTTTCAGTGATAGGCACATGAGTGGCTGATCTGTGTGTGCAATTCCACAAACCTAGAAGACCTTCAGAACGTATACAAGCAGTAGAATTATCTTTTTGCTACATTTGTATATGCCACAGCTGCGTGTGCGATCCGCCCAAACTTCCCCAAGCATAGAAGTGAAACTCCACCTGTGTTTTTCCTATGGGTAAATGGGTATTCTTCAAATTTACTATGGTGGATTATAGTGTGCAGATGCAGTAATGAGATAGTTGAGCTAGTTTCTGACCGATAAGCTTTATAAAATGTGTTATTCCTCTATGTCTCTCAATAATTCACAGTCTTACTTACAGTCTTACACTTTTCTGTTATGTTAGTACCTTTTTTTTTTTTTTTTCTTGTTCTCTATAACAGCAACAACCAGATTCAGTTTTACGTTAAATACTTTGGTTACCAAATTATCTTACTTTCAGAAAGTGATTGGTAATTTATCTAACACCTGACAGACACAAGGAACTATTTATATGCCCACACACACATACAGACACAGTAAAAGTTCCTAGTTTGTTAGTTGAATTATGTAATGTAGAATTAGCTTAAGGCAGTTTAAAATAATGATGTGTCTCTTATCGTTAAATTTGTAAACATGGGGAGTCAGAGGTTACACACTGGTGAAAATAATAAAAAAGTTAATGTTTTAATTGCTTGTGATTTGGACTTTGTTTAAAAAAAAAGTTTTCTGTTGTATTTATTTTTATCGAAGCAAGTTCACCGTACTAACTTTTGATTATAAAGTAAATTTATTTGCATCCAAATCTATGAAGGATCCTTATATCTGCACACATTCATGCCCATCAAATAAGGCTGATTCTTTTACAAATCTTTTAAGACATATGCACATGCACAGATTTTTAAACTATAGGGAACTCTTTTAAAACATAATCTAATGCCTGAGAAGTTGATCTTAAATTATATCCATGTTCAACCTCTATACATAAGCTGATTATTTTGAACCAGCGTTGAATTGCCTATGCACTGTGAAGGAGGAAACTGGCTGTCCTGAGGGCTTCCACTTTCAAAATTATCAAAAGAATTAAAAATTATCAGAGGAACAGAGCAAGAACCCCCTACTGCTACAGTGAGGTAATAGAGTCTTAAAATATACATGCTACAACATTTGTGAGCCAGCTGTATCAAACATTAAACATTTAATTTCAGCCCAAAATGAAAATTCTGTTATTGTTTATTCATTCTCAGGTTGTTCCAAACCTTTAAGTTTTTTCCTTCTTTCAGTGGAAGACAAAATGAAGTGTCTTCAGGCTGTCAAACTACCATAAATGAAACTGTGAAGCTCCAAAATGAGACAAAAAGATCTAAAAAAAAATTTGATTTGTGAGAAGAGAAGAGAAGAGAAGAGAAGAGAAGAGAAGAGAAGTCCTGTAACCTGAAAAATGTCAGGTAACCAAAAAATATAACTTAATTTGGCTGATTCAACCAGATTAGATTACACCAATAAAGGTACTTTTCTGGAATAAATTAAGTAGAAATTCTTAAAGTAACAATGTTCAGAATTTTAATTTTTATGGTAATTGAACTATATTAACTAATTACTGCCAAATTGGTCACAAACAACGTTTTGAAATATTGCGGTACAATTTTATGCTATTTGCTGTATTTACGGATGCACCAAAATTTCAGCCTCCAAAGACATTCACCCAAAAAGGCCATAAAACACAATTTTTGATTGAAAAATATGACTGCAATTACAGTTGTGGTCAGACTTATTGGCACCCCTGGACAATATGATCAAAGATGGCTGTAAAAATAAATCGTGTATTCATTGTTTATCCTTTTGATCTTTCATTAAAAAAATGCACAAAATTCTAACATTTCATTGAAGTAAAATAATTGAAAGTGTGAGGAAAATCACATTATGATTTAAATGTTTTTCTCCAAACACATTGGCCACAATTATAGGCACCCCTATAATTTTTTATGAGTAAAATATATTTGAAGTATATTTTCATGAATATTTACATTTTTTATCACACCAGGTTGACTAAACATGATGTAACGAATGTACATCAATAATAATATACATAAAATGTATTTAAGGGGGGGCCGGAAGGCCAATTTAGCTCAAAAGGAATGATTCATCGATTTGCAATGAATCTTGACCGAATCACTATGGAACCGAGCAAATGACTCGTTTAGAGTTCATTTGAACGGGCCGTAATTATAACCTTGGCACAGATATAAATATCCAATCTATAGTGAAACACTATGTATTAGCAAGGTAACTTTAGATCGACAGTACAAGACATTAAATGTGCAAGCACAACACAAGGCAAATATCTTTTCAAATATAAACAAGACTTTATTGATTATCCTAAAACATAAAACTAATATCTAACACAAACACACGCACACGCATTCATACAAGTTGCAGAAAGAAAGAGAGTGAGGAAAGAATGAGTTTTAAGAGTGAGATAGTGAAATCCCAAGTTTCTATATGCACTTATAAGACATGACCTGAACGAACCATTAATCATTAATTTAACCCTTCTATCGTTTCTCAGGCAGGTTATTAGATATTACATTAATGCACCAGTTCAGTTAAGAGTCTGGAGTGTTACTTGCATGTCCTTGCGTGGCTTAGGGAATTCCCTGTTTGCGGTGCTTCGTCAAAGGGGTTTCCCGGCCGTGGCTTGGCTGGCTGTGCCTGGAGACGTCTTGGGGCGGCCAATCACGTGGCGTGTTGGCGCGGATGAATTAAGTCTTTGAAGTTGAAGCAGGCTTTGCAGTTGAAACGTTAAAACGAAACTTTGCAGCAAAACTTAACTTAGAACCGAGACTCACAACGGAAAATAAAGGAAAACTTAGGAAAGAAAGAAAGTGAGACGAGTTAGATGGCTTGAAATGAAGCTGTTGAACCCGTTCTTCTGATCTTAATTTGGGTTCTTTGTCTCTATGCGTCTACATGGTTAGGCTACCACAACCATCGTCTGCTGTCTCCACCCGACTTGTTGTTCTGCCGAGACCTTTTCGAGAGAGAGAGCCCGCCCGACTTCTGTGTTCGGGTCTAAGATTTTAAACTCAAATGTTTGTCCCGCCTCCTGGAGGAATTTGGACAATAAGATACTTGTAAGGTTGTTTGAGAAGGGGGTATTTTCCATCATCCCCCTCGCATCGTAAATCATGTGGTATCTGTGGTTTGCTTTACTTCTGCAGCTGAGCAGAGGCTTTAGTTTAGACATAATTTCCATTTTAAGACCATAAACATTTTACACAGATTTCAATCAAGCCATCTTTTGAATTAAGGGCATACGATTCTTTTGATTGGAAGCACGGTACTCTTTCACTCATACACACGGTTATAACACAATTACATGATTTATATGTGATCTAAGCATAATAGACACATAGGGGTCATATATTGTAGAAACACATAGAAATATGGTTGAACGATTATATTTGATTATATCAAGTCCATCAAGAATTGTTTTGGGATGAGTTTTATGGATTTTGATATGTAAAGTCTCGTGTCTCTGTGGGTTTTAATGGATCTCAACACTGAGGTCATTCAACGGTCTTCAAGAAGGGGGAAGTCTGTTTTACATCTCTGTCATGGGATCTCCTGACCTCGTGGCGTTAATTTAGTAGGTCCTATCCCGTGACATCTCTTGGTCCTTAAGAAAGAAGGGGTCTGTTAGTCGCAGGTGACCCCTGCTAGGGCCCTGAGCAGTACCATTTCTGAACAGATCTGTCTTTCACAATTACCAAATGTAGACAACATTATTCCTTTAGTTAAACAATAAAAGGTCTTTTTGGTTGTAGACTCTCTGGGTCTGGTGATTTGAATCTGGAATGTGAAGACTCTTTGTGGGATTATGTATGAAGTATGAACAAAATCACCCAAAAGCTTCAATTGTGTTTGGGTCCATTCTCGTTGTCGCTACAATGACATTGTCTAGCCTATGACTTGTTTGTTTCACAGAAGTATAAATATGAGGAAACTCAAAGGCCAAATTCCCATAATCATCCATCACAATGAGTAAAACCAAATATTATAGTTTTGATGTGCAGCAAAAGATTGTTGAGCTTCACAAAATAAAAAAGTGGCTGTAAGAACATAGCTAAATCATTGAAATTTCCAAAATTTCCACCATCAGGGCAAAAATGAAGAAGCTCCAATCAACTAAAGATGAATCTGCCAGGAAGACGACGCGTGTATTGTCTTAATGCACTGTGAGGAGGAGAGTTTGGGTGGCCAAAGACTCTCCAAGGATCCCAGGTGGAGAATTGCAGAGATTAGTTGAGCCTTGGGGTCAAATGATTTTTTTTAATCATCACCCCTACATCACCACATGTTGTTTGGGAGGGTTTCAAGAAAAATCCTCTTCGCTCATCCAAAAACAAACTCAAGCATATTCAGTTGTCAGACACGAATGGAACTTCAAATGGGATGAGGTTATATGGGAAGATGAAACTAAAAAAATAGCTTTTTGGCAGCAAACCCACCATATTAGTTAGGTGCTAACAGGGATAAAAAGTACCCCATGCCCACGGTTAAATATACTGCTGGATCTTTAATGTTGTGGGCCTATTTTTTTGTCCTGGACATCTTGTTCAGATCAGATACATGGTATAATGTATTCTAGCAAATACCAACAGATAATAATAATAATAATAATAAAAATCTGTCATTTTATGTGTACAATCTGTGAATTATCTGTCTTGCACAATCTAATTTTTTTTTTACTTATGTTGACTCACTGTAAAATACATTATACTGAATGTAACATAATGTGAGTTATGTTTAGTAATTTTTAGCAAGCATGTTCGTTCTGCACTGATAATGAATCTCTTTTGTATTTGTTTCTCAATAGAATGTGTTCTTTCTTTCTTATAAACTGTATGAGGACACCCGCGGCAGTGATGCCGCTGAACATATCCTTAAGATACTGGTCGTCCACGGTGCTGATCGAGAGGATCCAGTCGATGTGTCCATCCTTTTGGAAGGCAGGGAGATGTTTCCAGGATGTGTCATACTGCTAAAGCTTGCACAATGCTGATGGGGCTTATTTATGCCCTCAACCTGGCATACCCCCCAACACTGCGCTACACCTTCGAGGTGTTCCAGAAACTTTTCCTGGACCTGGATGGTGTTAAGATGTCCCCAAAAGTGTAATCTTTAAAGTTGAAGTTGCTCTCCTAATAGGATATTTCACTGTCAAACACACCTACTTGGACCTGCCTTAAGGTTTGATTCCCCAAAAGACTGTTTAATGTGGTTAAATTTGGCCATGACTACTTGTTAGATATATTGTTGCATTTGTTGTTGACTATGTATTTTGCTGGTGTAAGATATAAAAAAGGGGTCTGTGGAATGAAGATTGTGTCAGTGTGAATATAAATATCCATTTCAGAACACTTGACCACATTAATATGCAAGTTACTAGATAAAAAAAAAATAATTGTAGACTTTAGTGATGTTGTCTTGCCACTGTTGGCTGCTGAGGTTTAGACAAACCGTACAAGGTTAATTCTACAATTATTGTAAATTATCAGAGAGGTTGCTGAATGTACATTAACTAATCAGTTGATGTGAAGATTACTGATGTAATAGTTCATTGTGAATGTTGACATAATAAACTGTTCAACTTTATTGTATTTAATTGTGATTTGTGATAAAAGTATTTGATGCAGAGAAAATTATTACAATTATTTGGTAACACTTAAAAAAAACATTTACATAATAGTGAGTAATATAAAATTCATTAAACTAAGTAATTCAGAATGTGAAATGTACAGATATTATACTAACTACTTAATTACTTCATAACAGTAAATATTACAGATTTATAAAACTTACTTGATATTTTCACAATAGTGATGTTCCTTTTAAAATTGAACTGAACTAAAGAGAAGAAGCACCAACATGGATCTGGGAATCTGAAGGATCTGGAGAGATTCTGTATGAAGGAATGGTCTCTGATCTCTTGTCAGGTGTTCTCCAAACTTATCCAGCATAGGAGAAAACTCAGAGCTGTTACCTTGGCAAAAGGAGGTTGCAAAAAGGCAGTCATTAATAAAAGGGTGCAAATAGTTGTGGCCAACATGTTTTGGAGAGAAAAAAAAACAAACATTTATTTCATTATGTGATTTTCCCCCCACTTTCAATTAATTTACTTCAATAAAAGGTTGCACAAAAATGAAATTGAACAACATTTATTAATGAAAGATCAAAAGGATAAACCATGCAGATTTATGTTTACAGCCATCTTTGATCATATTTACCAGGGGTGCCAATAATTCTGACCAAAACTGTAAAACATGATTGTAAATTCAGTACAGTTGTGATAGTTGCATTATGCACAATGAATGGCATTATTAAAATGCTTCCAATTGGGAATGCAATATGCATTATATATTTTTTAAAGAAATCAATTAATGAAATAGTATGACAATAAATAAATGAATAGTTTAATTTAAAATTTTTAATCGGTTGTGAGAGTGTAGCCTACATGCAACAGTATAGTTGTGATTCCTAATCTTAGGTTTTGTATACCCATGCATTATATCCATGCATTTCCCATACTAAAATTACAGGAAGCTATTACAATGTTTTATATCAGACTTAAGGCAGCTAGTAGACTTCCTGCTCTCTCTTATCCTGGTAATAGTGATAGAGTGTGACATTAAAATAAGCACTTTGATGATGAAGTCATGGGCCTAAAGCTGCCATATCCAGCTGCTGCTAGCAAAACGTAAGAGGCAACTCGCTCATTCGCTCTGTCTGAGCGACCGCTCTTCTACGCACTGATGAAACTATGATGTATTGGGTGATATGTATATGCCGCATGTGTCTTATGGTGACATGTTAACTGTTTAAACTTAAAAATAGCAATTTGTTTGCTCACTATGATTCATTTAGCAAACATGGTGTGGCACAGGAAGTGTGGGTGAGCTTTTTTCTTCATTAAAACGCGCATGAAATTTTCAGACACATCTGATATGCGTCAATTAATATTCATGAATTATTGAAATACAGGCAGAGAAATTCGCCAAAGTGCTTTGCGATGCAAAGGGGGAAAGAGGATGGCTTTTCATGCACCACAGCTAAAAATAGATGATGTTCAGAGAGAGAGAGAGAGAGAGAGAGAGAGAGAGAGAGAGAGAGAGAGGGAGAGAAAGTAGGGTAGGGTGAGGAGGAGGAGGAGTAGGAGTAGAGTGGAAAAGGAGAAAGGAAGAGGCAAAAAATGAGGAGAGAGTTTGAAAGGAAAAGACCTATAGGATAAAGGGGCAAAAGATGAAAAGAAAGATGGGGTTGTAAGAAAAGATAAAAAATAAAAGATAATTTCTGAAAGATTGAAACACTTTTCTTTCAGAGGTCTGAATGTTCCTCATTGTGGAGGGAGGGCTGCAGGATATGGATATTACTCTAACAAAAAAAAAAAAAAAAAAGTAGCTCCACCTCTAATAATAGAAAAATTATATTTTGCATATGGGCCCAACTTTATACATCTTACGACTTTGGAAACTGCAAATGAGACATTCCACAATCTGACTGGAATGGCGCCCACCAAAAGCACGAAATCATTCAGAATCAATTCATTTGAAATGGTGCTGCCATCACTGCCTGTGGGAAAACCTTTGAGTAAACCAGAAGAAACAATGCATTATTGTACCGCATAATGTTTTCGGCCAAGATATTGAGCCAGAATTTTGGTGCATCCCTTCTAAAACAGTATCATTTCAAAATGCTGTTTTTCAACAATCTGGCACCATTTATGGGATATAGTTCAGAAAATTCTGTCATCTTTTACTCAGCCTCATGGAATCTGTGGAACACAAAAGAAAGGACAATGAATGCCGTCACAGTAAATGTGAACTGACACTTTTTACTTGCTGTATTTAAAAATCTGTATTTTAAAGCATCATAAACATGGTCAACTCATAGTCAAGCAATATATTACAATATTCTTCTTCACCTCCAGTTAGAAGTTAATGGATCAGTGAATTGAACTTAATAACCGTACCAATCTGATTTGTTAGGCTGCATTTGAAATCACATACGGAATTGCATTATTTTACTAAATACTTAATATCCATTAAATTGTATGTGTATGAATGTGTGTATGAATGTAATCTAGACATATTACATCCATCATGTTGTCATTGTCATGTGACCTACTGTGTCAGTGGCATTGCTTTCACTGTCATTCAAAACTCCTCTCCAGTGGCCTCATGGAATAGTAAAGTGTATTTGGCTGCGCACTACAGAATCTCAGCAGAAGTGAATTTTAACATACTCTTTTTGCCCATGGTAGCCTCAGTCATGCTGAAATAGTAAACTGAATCAACTGATTAACTGAAAAGTTCTCGGACTCAAAAGACAGGTTCCTTTAGAAATCTAGCATGTCTCTCTAAGGAGAACTATTAGGGTGGAATACTTTCACAATTTAAGTTTTGAAAATGTTCTTCTCAAACATGTATCAACCTGTTAAAAAAAATATAGCCCACTTTTGATAGTTTTATGGTGCTTTTGCATCTCTTCTGAAGCTTTTAAAGCCTCAGTTCATTGGTATTGCATGCAAACAACATGAAAAGGGTTTTCCTTTTATGCACCACAAGAGAAAGGGGTTGAACGACATGAGGGTGAGTAAATGATGACAGAATTTTGAACTCTGTGTGTGTGTGTGTGTGTGTGTGTGGGTGGGTTTGTGTATGTGATTTATGAGGACACAAATTTGTATAATGACATGTGTATTACACTGGTATTACAACTTGTGGGTGGTTTATGAGGACATTTCAAAAGTCCTCATAAATCAAAAGGCTTAAAAAACATAAAAAAACAATGTTTTATTAAAAAAATTAAAATGCAGCATGTCTCCTGTGATGGGACAGGTTTAGGGACAGGGGCAGTGTGGATAGAATATATAGTTTGTACAGTATAAAAACCATTACGCCTATGGAGAGTCCTCATAATGCTGTCGCACCAACATGTGTGTGTGTGTGTGTGTGTGTGATATTCCTTTAAGCCTTTAAAAATTCAAACAGGTTTCCCAAACAATCCCCCCATCTGCCATCTGTGTTGGGCTGGTCAGGAATCTGAAATAAGTAATATTTTAAAATTGTTTTTAGGAAATCAGCCTAGAAATGGCTAACTCGCTTGTCTCTGCATATTAAGTTAAGGTATGAGAAAGTATTTTAATAGATTACACACTTCAGCTTTAGTGTGGGGCGGGTGTTGCTCCGACTTCGCGTCCAGCCGTGCACGAGCTCAAAACCTCACAACACCCGCCCCTGTCGGTGATTGGTTGGAACACTTTATTTTGGTTTTGAGTGGTGGTGTACCCATTTGTTTTTGTGTGCAGATCTCAGAGCCTAGGCTGCCTACAGAGACGCAGTTTTTTGACAGCCTGCTTATGGGGCGGGCAGCTAGCGGATCGTTAGGAAAGATTAGACATTTATTTTTGGGCCTGAAATCACTGATACAACCTTTAAAGCAGAATTGTGTTTAGTATTTACCCCTTAGGAGTACCTGACTTCATAGGCATAGATTAGAAATCCAATCCATGTCAACTCCCTCTCTCTTTCCTTTCACTGGATATTTTTTAACAATTTGCATCTTTCCTTGCATTTCCATAATAAGCATCATTAAGACTTTTCTTTTCTTTTCATTAATTTATCACAGGTGTCCCAAATACGACCAGATGGAAAAAAAAATTGGCAGCGCTTAGATGAGGCTTTTCATGCAATTATCCAAAACATTGAAGTGCATAGATAATAGCAGAATATATGCAGCTGCTTCATGTCCAATCTGCGATGAGTACTCAGAGACTTATACTAAAGTGCTTCATCTGATACCAGCACAGACTTTAAGTAGGCAGCAGTAGTAGTGAAAATACTATCATGTTTCTAAAATGGGGATCATCCGAGAGCAGCTCAAAGCGAATAGGCTAGATGATGACTCTGAGGAATCCAGACCTCTTTAAAACGCTTGGTTGAACTTGTCTTTGTGTTAGATTGATTTAGACTGGAGAGATTAATGGAATTGTATTTTTCATTAGGCATGGTCCAACCACTCCTGAACAATGTCACATCCAGGTGAACCCAAGATTACCCGGCAATTGAGATCATTTCCCCCCTCATACGGACAAAAGACCTTGCTTGTGTCTCCCCAAAAAGTGTCAGAATTTGTTTGAAAAAGAATCTCCATAACTGTGTTAGCACTGAGAGTTTGACTACTCTTCGGATATTTCCCAAAAATGTAAAGACTTTCAGTCAAACTAACAGCTGCGGTCTTCTTTAAATAAATTAATACTTTTTATTCAGCAAGGATGCATACAATTTATCAAATGTGACAGTGAAAGGTAGGACTTTTAAATTGTTTGTTACAAAAAAAGATTATACTTTATTTTGAGTCCACTTTAGACCTTATACTAACAAGAAGTCATTTTGCAACTACATGTCAACTAACTCTCAATAGTGTATTAGTAGACTGTTAAAGGGATAGTTCACCCAATTTAAAATTAGCCCATGATTTACTCACCCTTAACTCATCCTAGAGGTGTATAACATTCTTCCTTCAGAAGAATACAAGTTATATTGTTATATTAGTTATATTTTGTCAGTTATAAAACAAAAATGTCCTGGCTCCAGTGAATGTCCATAAAAGTGCATCTATCCATCATAAAAGTGCTCCACACGGCCTTCTGAAGCAAAGCGATGTGTTTGTGTAAGAAAAATATCCATATTAAAAACTTTATGAAGACAAATAATTAGCTTCCAGCCAAACGAACATACGGATTCCACTTGAGTCTAAAGCGCAACTTATGCAAGTAATTTAATGTACTGCTGATATTTATGCTTCCATTGTCCCGAAGTCAATGGGTTTTTTAAATGGAATTTTGGTTAAATGGCTGAAACAAGGTCTGTGGTGAACACAAGCTCAAGACACATTCACGTTTTATTCTACAACATAAAATTCATCAGTATTAACCCACTCGCAATTTTTTAAAGCTGTTACGTGCCTTGCTAACAAGTGGCTAAATAGGACTAGAGAGGCTGTGGGGCACATTAAACGTCATCACGCCGAACAGGTAAACTCTTTTACAGCCTCATTATGCTTATAATTGTGCTCTTATAAACTATTCTAAATCAGACTTTCTGGGAAAATGTTTTTAGATGAAACCTGAAAGAGTTGTCGGGAACTTAGTGACGGTGACGTTGAATTTGTGGGACCATGGTGTAGTTCGTGTATAGCCTACCTTTAGCTTTTTACTTCTGGCGACTGCATTTACGCTTCAAAATTCATAAAAGTGTTAATTTGTGTAAATTATCTTCATAGACAAAACGTGTAGGTATCATAAACTTTTGTTTATCACAGAACTTGTTTTTAGCGATAATCCAAAAGCCTATGGAAAAATCCTACTGGGTTTATGTCGAGGGAACCAGTGTGATGCTTACTGTCGGTTGGCCTATAAAGTGTCGTTGTACCACTCTATTAGAAACATCCCAGGAATATCATACCATACCATACCATACCATCCCAGAAATAATTACATTTTAAAATATATTAAAAATAGAAAACAGTTGAGAGAGAGAGAAAAAAAAAATCCTACCAGTCCCAAACTAACACTACACCGAAACTCAGATTTAAAAATGACCTCAGACTTATTTGTGCACATACTTCATGGATAAGTCATTCTAGCACAAGTGTCTGCTAATGAATATGTCTACACTATAAATGTAATACGCAGACACTCAGTGCTGCACAGGAACACTCAGAAAGTTAAGGGCCATCCAAGTTAATTACAGTCAGTGCTTGATTAGACAAGAGCAACACTCCACAAAATTATAGCGATGTTATCGAAAGTGAAGAACAAATGAGTAAAACCAGAAGATATAAAATCATTCAAACAGCACATTTTACTTGAGCGTTAATAGCCTATTTGGAGACAAACTCCAGGAAGCAATGAACGTTAAAACTCATAGTAAACAGCTAAATACATACTTGCATGTGGCCCTTTTCAGTTTTTGTTTGCATTTAAATTAAAACAACTTTTTGTGTAGCAGTCTGAAGCAGAAGCCTATTTTGGTTTTGAAACATACAAATGCAGCAAGTTTCAGCATGCTCTTGATAACACAGCAATATTTATGAGGGAATATCATAACACTTTTGAGAAACTGCTTGTGTACATGTAAGTAAAATCATCATGGAATTGCTCTCTGTATACACCAATAACAAAAATGAGAAACTTCATATTATGTCGGTGCACACAGCAAGAGCTTTTAAATGCTCATCCACAAACAAACCATTTCTGCACCAAGAAAAAAAGTAGAGAAAATGCCACGTTACATTAAATTAAGTTCTAACGTCTGGGGCTTGTGTTTTCTCTATAGCTATATTCAGATTAATTACAAATGCCCTGATTATGAAACACAGCTCCTCTCTATGAAGCAGAAAATTGTGATTTTTTTGTGTTCTCGTCTCTATATCAATTTAACATTTATTTTAACATATATATTTATTCTCCACAGGCTACATGTAGCCTAATGGACTTTACTCACAAAATAATTAGTCATGTTGTTTTATACACATTATATGAGTGTTTATTCAATTATGGGCACTTAATTATGTTTCGCCAGCCTGTCTAAAAAAAACCTGTGCTGACCAGCTGGCCCCTATCTTCACACATATCATCATCACATCACTGGATCTATGCGAAATTCATTCCTGCTTCAAATGCTTTACCATCATCCCCATCCCAAAGAAACCCAAAATCACAAGACTGAATGACTACAGACCTGTTGCCTTAATGTCTGTGGTCATGAAGCCATTTGAAAGACTGGTGCTGGCCTACCTGAAGGACATTACTGGACCCTTGCTAGACCCCCTGCAGTTTGCTTATTGAGCAACCGGGTCTGTGGATGATGCGGTCAAAATGGTACTGTGTCACATCCTGCAACATCTGGACAAACCATGGATTTATATGAGGATCCTGTTTGTAGACTTCAGCTCAGCCTTCAACACCATCATTCCAAACCTCCTCCTGTCCAAATTAACCCAGCTCATCTGTCAGGGGATCACAAACTTTCTGACAGACAGGCAGCAGCTAGTGAGGCTGGGACAATCATGTGCCTGGGACCATCATGTGGCAACATTGAATTCATTCACGTTCCTGGGCACCACCATCTCTCAGGACCTGTAGTGGGACAATCACATTGGGCCCAATCATACACCTGGCGCAATGCAGCGCCAGATCCGACGCAAGTAGTTTTTACTAGTTTCAGCCGATGCAGTCAATATTTTCACGTCCTGTGCCACATTGTTTAAATGGCAAATGCATTTGCGCCCATGGGCATGCTGGTCTGAAAACGAGGTGTGTTCAGGCATATTGCTGGCACGTTGCCATTTTGAGGCAACTGAAATAGAACGCGCCATTGACCAACTGAAACCTTGTAAAGTTAATGGCACAGTCATTTTTTGGATATTTAAAGAGTGTGTTAGTAATATGCGCCTATAGGTGGGTCCACAACGTGCGTACACTTTGTCCCGTATATGGTCTGCTCACGCGTTTTAACTTCGTGCACGAGCAGATTTGTTTCCTCCGCCATGTAAATAGTGAATCCGCCATGGGGCGAGTGCAACTGGCTTTTAAAGGGAATGGGAGATTACACATTTTTCGCGTCGTTAAACTAGCAAAAGTGGATTCGGACTCACCCTAAGGGCCGTTACATAGTCAATGCATTGGGACGAATACGCGTCCGCAAGGCTACGCCATTATGCGTCAATGCATAGCCAAATGTGTCATCCTAGTTTTTGATACGCGACACACCGATGCACGCAAAACTATGCGTTGTCGGTGGGGGCGGCATTGCAAGTATTGTACATTAATTCAAGTACAGTGATGCCGGTAACTCTAATCTGAACACTTTTTTCAGTAACGAGAAATCTAGTAATCAGATTAAAGTTACTTATCCCTGTTACTGTGCGTTACTATTTTTGTCATTTTCTTTAGTAGAAATGATGGCTGATATGCGATATGAAACCGCAATGTGTGTGAGAAGGCAGAATCGCGACACACCCCTTCCAACTCCCAGAGTTACACCACAAAACTTGAAGATAATTTCTTTAAAATTGGGCAATTCCAGCGTTATGAACGTGACATTTGAGGTAAAAAACTTGAAATGTAAATTTTTTGAAAATGTATTTAATACCAATATATCGAAACGTCTGTTTATCCATACTCCCTTAATAAAGTAGTCCAGACATTAGAAAAAAAATCAGTATACACATGCGTTTTATATTTAATATGAGGGAAATACACATCCGTAACGGAAGTGACACAAAAAAACTTTCACTTTTAGGTGGCAAAAGTACAAAAAGTAATAGGCTACTACCCACTGGATGAAGAAGAGTTGGCTCTCCACAGAACATAAAATATTCATTTTATCTTATTTTTCGTGTACGCATTTATGAGGGAAAAACAATGTTACGTGACAGTTCGCCGTTAAGGACGTGACCGCTCTGAAAGCGGCACTGAAAGACTGCTTTAAAACTTTCACAGAGACATCAAACAGAAAGCACAACGCCTTTCATTAAGGGGAATTTCGTTTTTTATTAATTGTATCTTAATTTTAATCAATGTTTCATCAACCAATTGCCTGGATTTAATAAATAAGTAGGCTAAATATAGCAGACAATAGATAATCACGACACGGAGGCGCCGGCGCGTGAACTGGAGCTCGTCTCATGAGTCATAAATGAACCGAAACACAGCGTATAAGGTAGGCCTACTTGCCTCACACACCTGAGAAATATATCTATAGAAACCTCGAAATTTTTACTTTTAAACAGAACAATTCAAAACGAAAGAAAACAGACTGCTCTCTGCTTATGTAATAGCTACGTATGAAATGTGCATTTCTGTCTGGCGCGTTCACTAGGCTATACTGAAGTGATCCGGTGTCATTTTTATGTTGAGGTGGCGGGGGTATTGTCGGCAACTGCTGAATGTAACTAATAAAAGTAACTTGTAAAGTAACTTAGTTACTTTTTCAAAGTAACTGTGGCAAAGTAAGTATCATGTTTACAGAAGAAGGTTTGAATACAATGGTGAGCGAAGAGGAAAAATTATATCCGCAATTATATGACAGTTCATCACAATTGCACTCCAATAAAATAGCGTTGGAAAATGCCTGGAGAGAGGTTGAAACCGCGATGGGAAAGACCAGATAAGGTGAAAACGGACTGGAAAAGTGCCCGTGACAAATTTACTTGGGCGCACAAAAAGTGGAAGGTGGCGTGCAGAAGTGGTGCGGGGGCAGTTAAGTTTCGGCTACCCAAAAGTATTTACTCAACTTAGCTGGTTGAGTGAATTCATATCCAGTTGCTGTAACCTTTCAGCAAAACAGCCCGGGGAATCTTGCAGTCGTTATTTGCCCATTTTTCAACATAGTCCACTATAAATGCGATAAAGAGATGAAAGGTTTGTTGTCCACACAGGTACCGGCATGATGACAGACGCCTGCTGCGCTCTGTCACTGAACTTCCGGTTTAGAGTGTACTCCCTAGCCTCATTTTGGTTTTCAAGATGGAGGCACGGTGAATAAGGGGAATTAACTCCGTTGTGAAAAAGGCCCAGCGGAGGTTGTACTTCCTTCTCCAGCTGAGGAAGCTCAACCTGCCACAGAAGCTGCTTCTGGAGTTCTACTCTGCAGTCATTGAGTTTATTTCTATAACTGTCTGGTTCAGCTCAGCTACCAAATCAGGCCTCAGATGATAGTCCAGACTGCTGAGAGAATCATCAGTACACCCCTCCTCACTCTCCAAGAACTGTACTCATTCAGAGTGAGTAAAAGGGTTGGCAAAATCACTCTGGACTCCTCACATCCAGGCCAATTTCTCTTTGAACTGTTGCCGTCTGGCCATGGCTACAGAGCACTGAGGACCAGAACAGCCTGGCATAAGAAAAATTTCCTCGGGCCATCTACCTCATGAACAGTTAAATGCCCACACTGGGTAATAAACATGTGCAGTTCAAAATACTATTTATTTATTAAGCACACCATACCTGTTATTTACATACCCTTACATTTGTATAATGTACATGTACATACACATGGTCTATTTTGTCTTAATTGTATATATTTTTATTATCTGTCTGTCGCTGTCATTCTGTCTGTGCCGTGGAAGCTTATAATTATTCTGATTCTGATTAAAAATGGAATAAAATGTATTTTTTTCTAAAATGTCTTTTTTCTTTTTCTAATAAAAACTACTTTTTCTTGCTAAGGCAAATTTCAGCATTTTATGTATCCTAAATTTTATATTTAATTAAATAATATGAAATAAATTATTTTGAATTATATCATATTTTTACAAGTAAAGCTTTACTGGAAATTATATTAATATTATCCTCAAAAGATTGAAAAATCTGGCTTTGAGAAAAGGATACAACAAGGTTTCCAAGATAGTTGTAATAAAATAAAATAAAACAGTTTATAAAATAAATAAATCATAAAATTAAAGAAAAAGAAAAATGTATCATTATGTTTTTAATAAAACACAATAATAATTCAAATAATACAATTAAATAATTTTTTTTTACAAAAACTTACAATTAAAAAATATTAAAGTAAAAAAATAAAAAAACATAAATGAAATGATTGATTTTTCTCTTCATTAACTGCTTTTTTAACTGCCATTTGTTTAAATGGCATCAACTCGAAAAATGAAATGAAAACCCCAAATCATTTTCCCAAATTAGCAGTGATTGCTTTCAATATGCAAGATGGTCTCTGTGTGTGTGATCGTGTGTACGTGTCTCTGTGTGTGAGTGGGTGGGTTGTAGTGGTGTTCATGGGGTGTATTATTGGAGCCCTGCTGTTCTCCACCTGTCTTTGTTCTCTGTTGTGAAACATGAAGCCAAATCACTGCTGAACCTCAGAGCTCACAGCAGGACACACACACACACACCATCAGCTGATCTGTGTTTACTGTCTCAGTTGCAAGAAATACGAGCTGACACAAAAGCACAAGCAGCAAAAATGTCAATATGAATTTCTCACGCAATCATTCTTCATTCTTTTGGTTCATTTAAAACCACAAATATCATCAGGCCAGGCATTAAAGACGACAGCTGTTTTGATTCATGGCAATCTAAGGACTGCTGTCAGTGCAGCTGTACAACGTTGTGGATTGCACTGGTTTGTCAATAAGCCAAGATGACATATAAAAGCACCTGTTTGATTCTTGCATGCAGGTCCAGGTTCTTAGATTTTCTTACTTATTGATTACTGTTGGCTCTTTACTTAATGAGTTGCCATTGGTTGTTCAGTGTTAATTCTTGACTGTCATGCAAGAGGCTTTTGTCAATTTCTGAACACTACAACATGTGTTCTTTCCAATGGGAATAAATAAGGTTTACATGAGCTACAGTAGTGTGGGGAAACATTAACACATTGCATACTTATTTTACACCCATTTTAGCAGGTTACAATATTTGCACTGTATGGCAGCAAAAAATAGGGAGAATATGCTCTAAACTTTCTTTCAACAATATTTTACATTATATGCCTTTATGAAAAATAATGGCGTGGGCTAAACCCCAACTGAAATATGTCTTTCAGGATTAAAGCAGACACAGAAACAACTTTAATTTCAGTAAATCCGACTGACCCTTATAAAATGTGTATTTATTAGAGAAATAATACACTTTAATAGATAATGAATACTTAAGTGCTAATTGAATGTAATGTTTTCAGACACTTCAGTGTATGAAGAGTTCAGATGCAAAAGCCTCTAAGTGCCATTTGAAATTTTCTTCTAGAATGTTCAGTAATTTCACTTAAATGGCAATGAAGATTACCTATTAATTGTCATTTAAGTGAAATTACTGAACTTAAATATACAAGCTTGATAAAAATGATCATTCTAGAAGAAAATTTCAAATGGCACTTAGAGACTTTTGCATCTGAACTCTTCGTATCTTTTTTTACATTCAAATGGAAATCTATTATACTTTAAAGGGCACCTATTATGCAAAATCCACTTTTACACATCAAATGTATGTTGGCAGTGTGTGACCACAATCACCCTACAATGATAAAAATCCACCTACTCCTTTTTTTTTATCCCCATTAAATCAAAGCAGTCTCATCAGACATGCTGTTTTTATTCTCTGAGCAATGTGTCATCATACTGTTCAGGACTAGCTGACCACAGCCGCTGACTGACAGTCCTGCATTACCATAGTTTCCACCCTCAGCTAGTTGTCCGCTATCCGCCATTTTCTCCGTGCTCGAGCACCTGTAGCCACAACAATCTCGTAAGCAACAGTTCCAACAGTTCGTGTTTCAGCTACAGTCTCCGGAGCGGTACTGGTAATGAAAGGGATTGCACACACTTTATTACAGTTCATAGGAGTTGGTTTACGGATATAATGTTTAACAGTTTATAAAGCACCCTCCGAAAAGCTATAAAGTCTGTATGTGTTTACTGTTAGTTGTAACAAGGGGTTTTGTGTAATTCGCTATGTTGATGATAATGAAAAGGAGAGAAAGTTTATGGATAAGACTTTAATGTGCACTTCTTGTACTGTTTTATTCAGCTCTTACAGCGATTTTCTGGAGTGAAAACGGACGCCTCATATTTTGTGTGATGTACAATAAACTTCATAAAACTCATTAGTAAAGTTTTAGCCGTCATTAGGACGGGGTCCGCTACAACAGGCTTGTAGTGGATAAAATCAAGGTGACAACCTAAGTTCTAACCGTAATTAAACTAAAATTACCTATTCTATCTCCATACAGCATATATTCTCTGGCTTTTTAGGCATCATTGTCCAACTCCGGTTCGAGCTGAAAACCACTAGTACAGTTTCTGTGGAGGTGGGGAGTAAGGCCTTGTTTTGGATCTCAAGGTACTGGGTCAACCTCCAAGGGGGTTCAGATTCAAGATACTGACTGTCAGTCAGACCAGCTCCGAGGACTGATAGATCCACAAGCTCCTTAAAGGGTAACTAAACCCCTTGTCAGCGCCTGACTCCACCCACTGGCAATATTTGAAAAATTATGGAAAAGTTGGCAGAGCCCATTGGAGGGGGGGCATGCACCTGAGACAGGTCTCTCTGTAGGAAAGGGCGTGGTTAGCTGGTACTCTCTTACATCACAGAGTACCACAACTTCCAATAGGAAAATACAACTGCAGTAGCCACCGTTCAACCTGAAGCGGGCAGCACTCACACGTTTTTACACCATATATTGTAGAATTAAAACAAAAGGCCCAGTCTTACAGATCATTAACTAAAAAAAGTTGTTTTAGGGTTTAGTTACCCTTTAACCCCTTGTTCCCTTCTAAGCTTTTGGGTTTTTTTGGGGAAAAGCGCATCAGTTCCGGACTCTTCCATACGGCCTAGTATTGTATCTTCGCACCTCCTCGGAATGCATGGTCACTGTCCTAGCTCCATGGAGTCTTCAGGGCATCCTCATTCCCGTCCATTGACTACTAGAGCAGACGGTTCAACACCGAGTTGTTTTCCTGAGTCTCGTGAGGTGCTTGGGAATATGGCTCAGAGTCTAGGAAAAATCACTAGATCCTCTTCAGAGAAACCGATTCCTCTGGGCGATGTTGGTTATAGTCACGATGCAGGCACAATTATTTCCAGATTGGACATTCACCTTCCTGACCATAGTCATGAATATCAAGCTAGGCCAGGCCACCGCTATATGACCTTATCAAAGAGTGGGCTCGCTGGCAGCAGCGTTCAACATATTATTCTTTGGCTTGCTGTACCGTGGTGCCCTGTAGGAGTGTCTCAGGACCAGTGGGTTTTTCCCGAGAGGGCCCGAATATGGCTTCCAAACATCTGGGCTCTCCTGGCAGGCCTTCCGCTGTAAATCCGGATCAGGAGGGTCCTCCCTCCTCAGTCCGAGTTCGTGATATTTCACCCTTGGCTGAAGCCCAAGAAGCTACTGGATTGGCCCCTGAGGAGGACCAATTCACAAACTCTGGTCTCTCAATCGAGGTTGTTGAGACCATTCTAAACTCTAGAGCCCCCTTCATGAAGAAACATTATGCATTTAAATGGAAAATATTCATTTCATGGTGCAGAGAATGTCAGTTGGACCCATGTTAACTACCCAGTGGCGTCAATACTGGAGTTCCTCCAGAATCGTTTCTCTGACGGGCTCTCCCATCCACGGTCTATAATCCTTCAGGCTTTTCATTCTCCACAACGCATGTGTCGGCTGATCAAGCTAAACTACACTTGTTATGCCCGTTCCGAGCTCTTGATGCCTATGTACATAGGACCTCGGGCTGGAGGAAGTCGGACCAGCTCTTTGTGTGTTTTAATAAGGGCTCCCCGGTCTCTGAACAGACTATTAGCAAGTGGATAGTAGAGGCTATTTCTTCAGCTTACGGGCTATTTCTGCAGCTTACGAGGTGCGCAATCTGCCTTCACCTCTCCTGATAAAAGCCCACTCAACTAGAGGAGTGACATCCTCTAGAGCCTTGCTAGCAGGGGTTTCTCTTCAAGAGGTCTGTGTTGACTAACCCTGAGTAGGGAACCACTTTTTGCGCTCCTGAGAACGACTTGCTTCGACCCTTCAAAAGCTGACACGGCTATGTCCCAGTGTCCTTTTATAGCTTCCGGATCACCGTCACGTGCAACGTCACAAGTGACGAAAGACATAGCACCAATCAAGAGTAGTTCCACTACAGACTTCAGACGCATGATGCCAAAGGCATTCCCCAAAGTGTTGAGTATCTACGCAGCATCTCGTTCCCTACTCAGGGAACAAGGGTTACAATAGTAACCCTAGAAGATTTCAGGAGTTTAAAGCAGCACATTGAGGGTTGGATTACATTTGGTGTATATTAATTTGCATTTGGATCTAAAAGAAATCCCCTTCCATGTAAATTTTCAGATTTTATGACACTGACGATTCTATAGTTTTGACTTTGTCAATTTAACTTGAAATGTGTCTTCTAAACAAGGAAAATACATCACTTATGTGAAAATGTCTTATTTAAAATGCATTGTATTGCAAGTAAAGTATTATTTATTACTTCCGGGAAGTATTACCCGATTTCTTTACATAGACTTTGGTCTCAAACCACATTTAACGACATCTGATGTCAACATTTATGTTTTAGCAGATAAAACTTAGTTGGAAGTCTGTAGAGCATGATGTGATGTATAGTCAATTTTAATGATTTGATTAACTGCTGAATCACTTCATGAGGAGATGCAAAAATAATATCAAAATGTGGAGCGAGGAAGCTATCAAACAACCAACGATTAAAATGATTCACAAGGCCGTGAGACTTATTTGACTAATTAATTGTCCAATTGACTCACAAGTGAGTGCTGCTGTGTACAGAGTTAAAGGCCCTAATTAAAATTGGGAGCTGATAATGAAGTGATTTAGGGAAGGATGTTGATTTAGGGAGAACAGATTATGATAACCGCTTGAGAATGATGTTGATGTGTAAGGTTACATCCCTTCTGAGTTACAAGAAAAGAGTAACATTTATTAATTAATTAATGATAGAACAGGAATGGGGGACACGGTATGTATAAATGCTCTCGACACATGCACACACGTTCAGAGCCGAATTCACAGCACAGGAAGAGAGAGCAGCGAGTGTTAATATTCATCTGCTCTCATACAACACTTTCTGGTTCTCTTCTGTGTCACTTCTGAGGACAACTACCTCCCACAACTATTTCATTAGATACTTTTTTTATTGTTTTAAAGTAATATTACTGACTTTTTATATATAATTAAACCAGAACTTTATTTGATGTGCAATGTTAGCCTGATAATAAATAAATTGTGTGATACTCTAATAAGTATTAAAGGTTGTATCAGTGATTTCAGGCCCAAAAATAAATGATCACAGCCTAGGCTCTGAGATCTGCACACAAAAACAAATGGGTACAACCACCACTCAAAACCAAAATAAACAGTGTTTCAACCAATCACCGGGGCGGGTTTTGCTCCGAATTCGCATCCAGCCGTGCACGAGCGCAAAACCTCACAACACCCGCCCCTGTCGGTGATTGGTTGGAACACAGTTTTTTTGGGTTTTGAGTGGTGGTTGTACCCATTTGTTTTTTTGTGCAGATCTCAGAGCCTAGGCTGCCTACAGTGACACGTTTTTTTGACAGCCTGCTTATGGGGCGGGCAGCTAGCGGATCGTTAGGAAAGATTAGATGAATGTGGTCATTTATTTTTGGGCCTGAAATCACTGATACAATCTTTAAACTACAGGACCTATTATAAACCTTTTCCACTCAGACTATTAATGGAAACAAAGCAGCAGAAAACAATTTTACCATCTTACTAAAATATCAAAATTCTTCAAACTC
Organism: Semotilus atromaculatus; assembly: GCA_031834385.1. Lineage (NCBI taxonomy): Eukaryota > Metazoa > Chordata > Actinopteri > Cypriniformes > Leuciscidae > Semotilus > Semotilus atromaculatus. The sequence continues at coordinate 12,206,452 of JAULUF010000023.1, read as the reverse complement.
AAACATTCAAACCTGTCAAAAGTTACATTTGTCAAATAAAATTAAGCACATACTGTAATTTATTGGAAATATACTCACCGGCCACTTTATTAGGAAGTTACACATTGCTAGTATCGGGTTGAACCCCTTTTGCCTTCAGAGCTTCCTTAATTTTTTGTGACATAGATTCAACAAGGTGCTGGAAACACTCTTCAGAGTCTTTGGTCCATATTGACATGATAGTGTAGCGGGACCTTAAGGAGAAAACTACCTCTATGCAAGACTACGCCAAACTAATGATTTTAACCACCTAGAAGGGACACACAGGAGTGTGGGTTTTCAAAGGGTCTGGAGGCATGGATACAAAAGCTTTATTTAAATAATCAACATCAATCTTAAACAACAACATTAAAAAACTGGGTCAACATTCATCATTCAACATTCACGACTCTTAAAGGACCAAAAAGGAGGCTGAGGCCTAACAATGGCAGATACACTATTTTAGTGAGCACAGGGCTCCTAATCACTCTTACCACCCTGTGCACAGGTATCAACACACGCACTCCAATAAGGTCAAGTATGAACACACAGCACTCCGTGACAAAACCTCCACCACCGCACCTGAGGACCTACTACTGGCCTGCCTTGAAGCCTCGGCTCCTGTAATGAAAGAAAAATTACCACACTGGTCTCATTCAACAAGTCACTTAATTACAAGAAAAAACAAATAATAAACATTCAATTTAATAAACGAGAAAATCATAAAACAATACTAGAATGATAGTATAGACCCAGCCACCAAAGCTGGGTCTATGTTCACCTCACTGTCCTCCTGACAACACCCGTAAAGCAGACAGATAATGCAAAAAAACAAAACAAATAAAAGAATACAGTTAAGCAAAACACCATTCATAAAGGAATGCCCTGAAAAAGAAATGAACCAAAATTAAATAAAGCAAATCACAAACAAATTGAAGGTCTAGTTGAAGAAAAAACAAACCAGCGATCACAAAAACAAATGCTGGCGAGCAAGCGTCACACAACATACATAGATCGACCCCGCACGTGTTGACGGGAAGGTTTGTCACAGGAGAGAATCCGGATACACAAAACAGCAGCGTCAAACAGCATTGCCCCGCAGAACAGTCTATACCTCCTAAAATGTAAACAAACATATACTTGCGGTATAAAAATGAGCGCTGCACCATAGTGGTAGTTTCACGTACCTTATTTCATAACCAGGTGCACATCCACGTTACGCACACACAGAAGGATACCACCATGTCACAAGGCACGGGACTGCGGGAGAGGCATGTAAAGGGGAAGTAGCAGCCACCAACAGCCCACAGCAGCGAACTATCCTCACAGCTACAAACCAAATTATTATTACAAAAGATTGCGCATCTGTGCGCTAACTGGTCAGCCAGACAACACATATCTCAAAGCGTCACAAAACATGGGACTGCAAGAGGAGCCTGTGAAGGGAGAGCAGCAGCCGCCAACAGCCCACAGCAGCGAATTATCCTCAACTATAAATCAAGTAATTGTTTACATAAGATCACGCATCTGTGTTTTAACTAGTTGGCCAAACAACAGATACCTCAAAGCGGAAACGGATGAAAACCAGAAGGGGCGGTTCCCGGATAACGACACACAACACAGGCTGTAATCACACGCAAGTAGTAACTAGACTCCCCTTTTATACGGTACCGCACAGTTCATAATTGGACCCTCGATGAGCCAATCGCATTAATTTAATTAGAGACGCAACAGTACGTCCCACCACAATAGCATCACACAGTTGCTGCAGATTTGTCGGCTGGACATTCATGATACGTATCTCCCATTCAACCACATTCCAAAGGTGCTCTATTAGATTGAGATCTGGTGACAGTGGAGGCCATTTGAGTTTAGTGAACTCATCGTCATGTTCAAGAAACTAGTTTGAGATGATTTGAGCTTTGTGGCATTTTATTCTGTTGGAAGAAGCCATTAAAAGATGGGAACACTGTGGTCATAATGTATGGACATGGTCAGCAACAATACTCAATACTCTGGTAGGCTGTGGCATTTAAAAGATGCACAATTGATACTAAGGGGCCCACAGTGTGCCAAGAAAATATCCTCCCCACCATTACACCACCAGTAACCTGAACCGATGAAACAAGGCAGGGTGGATTCATCCTTTCATGTTGTTTATACACCATAATCTCACCATCTGAATGTTGCAAAACAAATCAAGACTCTTTAGACCAGGCAACATTTTTCTAATCTTCTATTGTCCAATTTTGGTGAGCCTGTGTGAATTGTAGCTGCAGTTCCCTTTCGAGGGAACTCGCGATGCATCTACGATGCTTTGGGAACGCCCCCCAGCGTGAATGTGTCTGAAGCATCTATGTCAACTAGTCCAATGGATAGAATGATCGTCATGGGTGGGTGACGTCATGACCAGGAAGAGATAAAAGCACATCCGGTGAAAGCCGGCATTAGCTTCTTTTGCCTCAGCATGCAATCTGTGTTTCTGTCCGTTATATTTATTGTTGTCCGTTATTTATATATATATATATATATATATATATATATATATATATATATATATATATATATATGGAAGATGGCAAAACAACTATACAGGCTCTGTGCTTCTCCCTGCCCACATTATTTAACGGGTGGAGACACACACGAGCCTTGTGTAGTTTGCTTGGGAGTGGAGCATGCAGTATAAGCCTTCAAGGGGGCTGATTGCCAACATTGCGAGATCCTTCCACTCCGCTCTCGCCTGGCACTTTTTGAGGAAAGTGGCCAGGCTCACGATCCTCAGGCTCCAGGACCCGCTGTTGCCAAGGCAACACAGATAATGCATTCCTGGGGATCGCAAAAGGATCTTTCAGTGGGGTTGGAGACAGGCTCTCGTGCCTTATCTCCTTCCTTATCTGAAGGGATCTCTCCACCCGGTGTCGGTTCCTGGTCATGACGTCACCTGCCCGTGACGATCATTCTTTCCATCGGACTAATTGACATAGATGCTTCAGATGCATTCACACTGGGGGTGTTCCCAAAATGTTGTTGACGCATCGTCTCGTTCCCTTTCTCAGGGAACTATGGTTACAGTCGTAACCTGAGACGTTTCCTGTTCTTAGCTGCCTGCTGTCTTCTGCTGCTGTAGCCCATCTGCTTTAAGATGTCAAACCTTTTGCAAACCTGCAGATTGTGCTTTCGGAGATGTTCTTCATCAGACCTTGGTTATAACAAGTGGTTACTTGAGTTACTGTTGCCTTAATCAGATCAAACTAGTCTGGCCATTTTCCTCTGACATCAACAAGGCATTTTCACCCACAGGACTGCCACTCACTGGATATATTATCTCTTTTTTTAGACCATTCTCTGTAAACCCTAGATATGGTTGTGTGGGAAAATCCCAGTAGATCAGCAGTTTCTGAAATACTCAGACCAGCCCCTCTGGCACCAACAACCATGTCACATTCAAAGTCACTTAAATCACTTTTCTTCCTTATTCTGATATTCAGTTTGAACTTCAGAAAATCGTATTGACCATGTCTACATGCATTTGAGTTGCTGCCATGTGATTGGCTGATTAGATATTTGCATTAGCCAGCAGTCGAACAGGTGTACCTAATAATGTGGCCGGCAGTGTTGTGCCTGAACGCGTTAATTGAAAGAAGGTTCATGAACTCGTTCATATTTTAGGCGAACGTGACCTGAACGTACTATATTAATGCTTGATGAACGTTACTATGAACTCGTTCATTCTGGTGTCTGTGAACGCACGCTCTCTCAGTTTAACTTCGTTCAATTGGGTGCCATATTTCTATAGAGCTTTCCAGGCAAAACCTGGCTAAAACACACCGTAAACAGGCCTTAATATGTAGCGAAAAAAACGCCCATTCTGGCAACACCAGCCTCGCACCGTCGCATGCGTCATCAAAACAAAAAGCAGCATGTAGTCGTCAAAGCAGCGAGGACTGGATGCGTCGTATTGTAACGCGTTGTGTCAGGAGGGAAAGGAAACCGGGATAGCTCACATCCGAAGCCACTAGGCCAGACAAACTCACGGAGGCGATTGGCATATCACAACAGCTCGCACTTTATTTCCCCAATCAAACTTGGAGCAACTGTCTGTCCCACGCTCCATCCACAGCGTTACCAAACAAAACATAAACAGATCAAATAAAATGAGCACCATTACCCGCATACATCGAGGCGTTACAATACCATACAGATAGAGTGTAGACAGTTTAACAGGGCACACGCAGCTCTTAAAGGGGCCACACCTTATATCCACTCGTTACAGTATGATCATTTAAACGAGTTTTATGACAAGGTCGGTGAGGATGGGAAAAATCTTACATTTCTGTGCAAACTTTGCCCGCCGATAAAATAATTGCTGTCTGTGGTTGTGGGCTGTGGCAATAATAATAAAAAAAATAGCTCACAACGAATTTATGGAAAAAAAGAACTATGAACTAGTTCATTTTTGGAATTGTGAACTATGAACTGAACTAGTTCATTTTAAAATGTGTGAACTGAACTTTGAACTAGTTCATGTAGAAAGTGAACTTTCCCAACACTGGTGGCCGGTGAGTGTATATGTTAACCAATAACTAGTCTCTAGGCCTACTGAGTGACTACATTTTGATACATTTTGGAATTGTGAACTATGAACTGAACTAGTTCATTTTAAAATGTGTGAACTGAACTTTGAACTAGTTCATGTAGAAAGTGAACTTTCCCAACACTGGTGGCCGGTGAGTGTATATGTTAACCAATAACTAGTCTCTAGGCCTACTGAGTGACTACATTTTGATACCCTGTTTTTATTATTATTTTTTTTTTAAATATATGATTAGAAAAATCTAACAGACAAAATGTGTATGTATCAAGGAAGCTTATTTTACATTCTAATAAAAAAAAAAAACAGTACCAATCAAATCACAAAAAAGGACAATGTTTTCGGCTTAATGATCCCTTGGCAAACATTATAGGTGTTTTTAATTTAATTTAATTTAATTTAATAAACTGTGCCAATTTAATAGTTCATATTTCCTGTCATGCTTCACTGCCTCTTCTTTTTTAACCATTACTCATATCTGTGTCTACCTGCATTTTCTCCACGACTTAATGGCTTTTTCATTTTGTTCCCATTTCTCACCTCTGCACGTCCACACTTCATTTAGTTATTTTCCTTACTAAGGAAGGAAGTATTTCCTTACTCTTGCTTTTACTTTTATTCCTTAAGCAAATGTGCCTTTTCAAATATTTAATCTGCTTCTCCCCGAATCTTTCATGCAATATACCAGAATGCTCTTTGCAGCCTCTTCTTTCTCTCACACATACTGTGCATTTTGTTAAAGGTTTGTATTATTTCATTCTTCTTACCTCTGATTTTTCCCTTTTTCCCCCCTCACTCACACTCTTTCACCCTCTATGCTGTCTCTCTCTCATCTCATCCAAGCTCCAAAGCTGACAGGAGGCCATATTACAGGAACACTGGGGTTTGAAATCTGTCTGTGTAGGATGTTGGCTGCCTCTGTGACAGTACTTTCTTTTATTACCTGAGTAAGTCTCACATTCACATGCACACAACTGGCATGTGCATAAAATTTGCACACAATCACCTTTTTCTTATTGGCACTGATGGTTCCATGAAGAATCTGTGGATGGAACCACTAAAGGTTCTTTATAGTTAAAACAACAGTACTATATATCTAACTGTGGTCTATCTATATAAAAAGTGAAAAAATAAATAAATAAATAAATAAGCACCAATACAACACTATTTTGTGGTAACTATTCAAGTTCTAAGGTTCAAGTTCTCTAACATCTCCTCCTGGTTGCTAGACTGAAACAGTTTGTCCCACATACTGCAGCAGCTATCAACACACAGGCTACCTTTGCACATGAGTAGAGGAAATGGCACATGTACAAATTAATCTCCTCTACCTAAAACAGATAAGAAGGCTGGAAGCTTTGATTAATGTCAAATCCAACTGCACTCATTAATATTCAATTATGAACTTGCCTCACATGAGTTTCAGTTCATGCTCCACAACTAATTAGCTTCTACACCGCAAATGAAATCTGTGTTAAGCTCTGCTATCAAATTCAGCCTGAATGGCACGGGTTTGCCAACGTAAAGAAAGTGTTTGCCAGCATTCTGCTAGCATGAATCCCTGCAGTCGGAGCAGTGGAGTGTAGCACAAAATCACATGTTGGGGAGAAAGATAATTACAACGTTTCGAAATAGAAATAGCTTACATTTAAATTCTATTCAGCCTGGATCTTTACTCTCAAACAGAGCTGTTAAGGCAAATAAAAGTTAATAAGAGGAAGGAATTTGACAGCACATGTGGTTGAGTCAAACTCACCTAAACCCAATCTGAGAAACTTTTGATGTGACTAACAACCCTTTAATCAAGCAATAGCTGCCTTTAATGTCGAGAAGCATGTTGAAATAAAGGATCAGCCACTATTAATTTTGAAACCACTGTAATGCTGATTGTACTGAAGTGTCCATGTGCCCACCTCAAAGTCAACTTAAAAAAAAAAACTATTTTATTTCTGACATATTTCCCAATGGATAGCAAGAAACACACACAGTAACAATATATATATACACTCACCGGCCACTTTATTAGGTACACCTGTCCAACTGCTCGTTAACACTTAATTTCTAAGCAGCCAATCACATGGCGGCAACTCAGTGCATTTAGGCATGTAGACATGGTCAAGACAATCTCCTGCAGTTCAAACCGAGCATCAGTATGGGGAAGAAAGGTGATTTGAGTGACTTTGAACGTGGCATGATTGTTGGTGCCAGAAGGGCTGGTCTGAGTATTTCAGAAACTGCTAATCTACTGGGATTTTCACGCACAACCATCTCTAGGGTTTACAGAGAATGGTCCGAAAAAGAAAAAACATCCAGTGAGCGGCAGTTCTGTGGGCGGAAATGCCTTGTTGATGCCAGAGGTCAGAGGAGAATGGCCAGACTGGTTCGAGCTGATAGAAGGGCAACAGTGACTCAAATAACCACCCGTTACAACCAAGGTGGGCAGAAGAGCATCTCTGAACGCACAGTACGTCGAACTTTGAGGCAGATGGGCTACAGCAGCAGAAGACCACACCGGGTGCCACTCCTTTCAGCTAAGAACAGGAAACTGAGGCTACAATTTGCACAAGCTCATCGAAACTGGACAATAGAAGATTGGAAAAACGTTGCCTGGTCTGATGAGTCTCGATTTCTGCTGCGACATTCGGATAGTAGGGTCAGAATTTGGCGTCTACAACATGAAAGCATGGATCCATCCTGCCTTGTATCAACGGTTCAGGCTGGTGGTGGTGGTGTCATGGTGTGGGGAATATTTTCTTGGCACTCTTTGGGCCCCTTGGTACCAATTGAGCATCGTTGCAACGCCACAGCCTACCTGAGTATTGTTGCTGACCATGTCCATCCCTTTATGACCACAATGTACCCAACTTCTTCTACTTTCAGCAGGATAATGCGCCATGTCATAAAGCTGGAATCATCTCAGACTGGTTTCTTGAACATGACAATGAGTTCGCTGTACTCAAATGGCCTCCACAGTCACCAGATCTCAATCCAATAGAGCATCTTTGGGATGTGGTGGAACGGGAGATTCGCATCATGGATGTGCAGCCGACAAATCTGCGGCAACTGTGTGATGCCATCATGTCAATATGGACCAAACTCCCTGAGGAATGCTTCCAGCACCTTGTTGAATCTATGCCACGAAGAATTGAGGCAGTTCTGAAGGCAAAAGGGGGTCCAACCCGTTACTAGCATGGGGTACCTAATAAAGTGGCCGGTGAGTGTATATATATATGATTGTAGTTAACTAAAATTAAGTTACTGTGTTCATACAATTAATTTGTCCAATGTATTTGAATTGACATTTTTATCAAGCTCCTAGATGGCACTTAGAGGCTTTTGCATCTGAACTCTTCATATATATATATATATTATTGTTTTATTATGTATGTATATATATATATATATATATATATATATATATATATATATATATATATATATATATACAGTGAGGAAAATAAGTATTTAAACACCCTGCTATTTTGCAAGTTCTCCCACTTGGAAATCATGGAGGGGTCTGAAATTGTCATCGTAGGTGCATGTCCACTGTGAGAGACAGAATCTAAAAAAAAAAAAAATCCAGAAATCACAATATATGATTTTTTAACTATTTATTTGAAAGATACAGCTGCAAACAAGTATTTGAACACCTGTCTATCAGCTAGAATTCTGACCCTCAAAGACCTGTTAGTCTGCCTTTAAAATGTCCACCTCCACTCCATTTATTATCCTAAATTAGATGCTCCTGTTTGAGGTCGTTAGCTGCATAAAGACCCCTGTCCACCCCATACAATCAGTAAGAATCCAACTACTAACATGGCCAAGACCAAAGAGCTGTCCAAAGACACTAGAGACAAAATTGTACACCTCCACAAGGCTGGAAAGGGCTACGGGGAAGTTGCCAAGCAGCTTGGTGAAAAAAGGTCCACTGTTGGAGCAATCATTAGAAAATGGAAGAAGCTAAACATGACTGTCAATCTCCCTCGGACTGGGGCTCCATGCAAGATCTCACCTCAGAAACATACAATTAAAATAAATAAGGTTTTAAATTAAGTAAATAATATTTTGATTTTTAAATGTTGACAAGACTTTTACTATTATAATAATAATTATTATTATTATTACTACAATCAGCTCATTTGATGCTTGATTTGGGCCTAACACTGTTCATATGACCGAGTTATCATGACCCAATCCTTAAAAACTATATAAACATATATTATTAAACATGACAGAAAGGTGGATGGAAATCCACTGTATACGTTTCAACATAATTAGGTCGACCTCAATTAGAGGATTCAAGTCTTAATATGATAAACGACTCTGACTGACCGATTACAAAACAGACAGACAAATGAGCCTCCCCAAATCAGGCAGCAGAGGCCATTAGCACACATTAGCCTAACGCCATGCAGATAACACATTATCATGCTGTTGCATGCGTATTAAAATGAGTTAATCAGAACATATTCTCCACAGTGATAATCTGCCCAGAGTGATTATGCGAAATGGAGATAACAAAGTCATTTGGCTTTTTCTCACACGAGTTTACGACCACAGAATGCAGAGCTACACAGTGAAGAGATGCAAGAGACAATTTTGACATGACAACATGCTGGGTAGGGTGACCACCTGTCCCGAAATTGGGAGCTTTGTCCCGCAACCCGCAAGACGTATGGCAGTGTCATATATTTCAATAATGTGTGTATTCTTTTTTTTCTTCCCTGAAAATACAATACCACAATAAGTAATATAATTCTAAAAAATGCAATTGCCATTTAAAAATCCTTTTATGGTGTTGTAGCTAAAGGGGGAAAATAACTGACGCATTCATAGAAAGGGATTTTTACACTGATGTTGGATGACGAATACCTGGGCAAAGCACAGGAACCAGTACTGTGTAGAGATTTTAAGGATGAACCAAACACAAATTAATCAAATTAATCTCTCATGGGATTCATTCAAATGTGATTCAGCATTCCGGATCTGAACACCACATTCCAAAGTCACAAGACGGCTCCAAATTGTCTAGAAAACCCCCCAGAGAAGACTTTTATGGCCTTGCAGGCACCCAGAGATAAGCCTAAAACAGGAAAAACGCTGTCAATGTTTCATCCTTAAGCAAGACAAAGCTGCTCAGAAATGGTGAAACGAGGCCTGACCACCAAGGGGCCTGACCACCTTTGACCCCCCCCCTCAGCAGCACCACTGCTGAGCAGGACAGAGATGTAAAACAGACCACGCTTTCATGGAACAGAGAGACTTACACAGACTTACACAGACTTTACATATCAAACCCATTAAAACTCACACAGAACAATGCTCAGTGGACCTATAATCAAAATATATAACATAACATGATTATGTATTGTGTTACAACCCCTGTATGTGTCTATTCTGCTTAGATCACATCTAAGTCATGTAATTGTTATAAATATTAGGTGTGTGAATGAAAGTGTGTCATGCTTCCTGTCAGCAGGATCGTATACGATAACATGTTCTTAATTCAGACGATGGCTTGATTGAAATCTGTGTAAAATGTTTCGTGTTCTTATAATAGGAATCATGTATAAACTGTAATCTATGTCCTCTCTGTTAGAGTAAAGCAGACCACAGATAACACATGATTTACGATGCGAGGGGGATGATGGAAAATACCCCCTTCTCAAATAACCTTACAAGTATCTTATTGTCCGAATTCCTCCAGGAGGCGGGACAAACATTTGAGATAAAATCTTAGACCCGAACAAAGAGTTTGGGGGGAGTGCTAGTTCTTTTCGACTTCTTCAGAGATGTTCTTCTTGTAGTTTCTTTTTCCGAAAGTTCTTCTTCTGAGTTCTTAGGAAAAATACGGAGAGAGCTGAAGAGGATGCTCTAGGGAGAGCCATGAAAAAGTAACAGACAGACGAGCAATGTAGACAAGCAGAGAAAATTACCCAAATTAAGATCAGGGTTTAAAACAGCTTCATTCAAGCCATCTAACTCGTCTCACTTTCCTTTCTTTTCCTTTGTTTTCTTTTCCGTTAAAAGTCTCGGTTCTAAGTTAAGTTGTGCTGCAAAGTTTCGTTTAAACGTTTCGACTGCAAAGCCCTTCCAACTTCAAAGACTTTCATCCATCCGCCAACACACCACGTGATTGGCGGCCCAAGATCTCGCAGGCACGAGGAGACAGCCAGCCACGGACACGGTGAACCCCCTACACACCGACGAAAAGGGGGTCCCCAAAACAACACGGACAAGCAAGTACCTCCAGACTCTTAACTGAACTGGTGCATTGATATAACATTGAATAACCTGCCCAAGAAACGATAGAAGGGTTAAATTAATGATTGATGGTTCGTTCAGGTCATGTCTTATAAGTGCATATAGAAACTTGGGATTTCACTATCTCACTCTTAAAACTCATTCTTTCCTCACTCTCTTTCTTTCTGCAACTTGTATGAATGCGTGTGCGTGTGTTTGTGTTAGATATTAGTTTTATGTTTGTGTTAGATATTAGTTTTATGTTTTAGGATAATCAATAAAGTCTTGTTTATATTTGAAAAGATATTTGCCTTGTGTTGTGCTTGCACATTTAATGTATTGTACTGTCGATCTAAAGTTACCTTGCTAATACATAGTGTTTCACTATAGATTGGATATTTATATCTGTGCCAAGGTTATAATTACGGCCCGTTCAAATGAACTCTAAACGAGTCATTTGCTCGGTTCCATAGTGATTCGGTCAAGATTCATTGCAAATCGATGAATCATTCCTTTTGAGCTAAATTGGCCTTCCGGCCCCCCCTTAAATACATTTTATGTATATTATTATTGATGTACATTCGTTACAACTGAAATCATTAAAAAAGTAGGCCTATTAGATATAGGCACACCAGCCAGGACTTCTTCTAGACACGTACTGGATAACATCCTGATTAACCTGTTAAACCTTCCAGAAAATAAAAGTTTGAGATGAACTGAATCTGGTAAAACGTTTGCATAGTTTAATAAAGGAAAATAAATTAGCCGCTAAGACATTTATTTTAATATAAAATGAGATTGTTACCTACTTGCCTATTATTTAGTTATTATTTTTATATTTAGTAAACTGAATAGGTCCCGTAGAGTAAATTACCACTCAAACCTGGGCAAATTGAGTGCCAGTCACAGGGCCGGTCCAAATTAACAAGGTTTATTGACGATTTAAAGTGTTATCATCCGACGTAATGACAGATAGGCTTTCCAACTAATGTAAGTCAATATATAGTAGTAAATGCATCTCTCCAGAAGTATCTCACATTGTGCCTGAAAATCACATTTACTTTTTCTGCAACAGAGGAATGACCAGGTGGTCACCTTTCATGCCTAATTTTATGGCTTGCTATCATTGTCAGTTGTAAGAAAATTACATTGTCAGTGTCAGTTGTATCTAGTGTTTTATGATGAAGAATAAGTACAACATTACTCCAGTTTTGGATTTCAAACATACAGCAAACAAAAACTTAAGGCATTTTGATAGTCATGTCAACACTAAGCTGGGCATGAGTGGAAGCAAGTGGCATGTCACAATGCAACAAAACTAGTTTAATCCATTATATCCGTTGATGTTCAATGGGAATAAACTAATTGCCCACTTCAGATGACGGACGCTTTTGTTTTGATTCACTGCACAATTTCCTCTCTGACTGAAATAATCATATGCATTACAATGATAAAAAAAAAAAAAAAAAGTTTTTTTGTCTCTGTCCTGCTAGTTTATTTCTTTTTTTTTGTTTCTATGTGAACTGTACGTTACAATACTATAATACTAATAAATTGTCTAAAACTGTTTATTATTAGTAAAATACCAATGTAATGGATTTCTGCAAAAAAAAAAAAAAAAAAAAAAGTAGATTGTGATATTACAAATGACTTGGTTGGGTAACACGGGAACAACAAGCTTAACTAGAAAGATTTCCTTGGTCAACCAGCTTCATGGTTGACAGGTTTTGCAGTTGAACACCTGACGTCCACCATCTAGACCAACAACAAACTATAATAAACCAGTATAAACCAGCCTGGAATAAACAAAGTTATATATAGTGGAACATAACTTAACACAAATCAGCTAACTTTAAAAGTGCTCACAGGTTTTTGTTGTTATTATTGCTGTTGTTGCAATGCTATACTGCTCATATGGCAGAAGTCTTGAACTTTAAATAATATAGGAAAACTTTTTTACAAGAAAACACATCTCATCTCATTTTCTAGCTGAAACTTCCAGGGACAAAGAGAGGAAAGAGTGCTAAATGTCCTGTTTTTAATATATCCTGACTCGTGTCACCTTGTCAGTAAAGCCGTCAGCTGTCAGTTCTGTTTAAACTGTCAGTCAGACACGGTTTCATAGCTCTACTGCGAAAAGAACAGAGTGTCCAGGGGGGACGTGCACTCGTGAGCCTCATCCTCTGTCTTCGGCTCCGGACACACCAGAGGACTTTCAGCTGTCATGTCTTTCTGCCCTTCATCTCACTTCAATTTCATTGAGTTTAATTAACAGGGATGTAGTCCTCCCCTGGGCCTGGTTAATGAGGTGAGACGTCATGATGTTGATAGGACACGCACACACATTGAACGAGAAGTGCATTCTGTAGAACTTTACCTCAGATACATATACAGAGAGAGCATTTGACTGATCTACTTTTAACTGCAAACACATGTACCCTGGACAGACAGAACAAGATCTAACATTATGCTGCAAAATTAGAGGTCTTTCAGTTTATAAATTCACAAACAAGCATCTGGGTCAATGACATGGATACTAGAAGAGTGTCCACAATAAAGAAAGGGAAAATCCTTTAAAAAGAAGATAAAAATGCAGATTAAAACGTTACTCGGTTACTAACGTAACCTCGGTTCTCTCTAGAGAGGGAACGAGTATTGCGTAAGTTAGTTTACGCTACGGGTAAAGATTCATCTTCTCGAGATATTGAAGCCAAAAAAATATCCTTAATTTTGTATCCATTGTCAACGCAGTGCAGCAGCTAGCAGACCTAGAGCAGGCTATCTTGCGTGCTCATTGGCTGCCCTGCGGCAACTGCAGCAGCCTACCAGTGAGCCCGGCGTGACGTCACGCCCAAGCGTCATAGCCCGCCAGATTGGGCGTGGCTTAGTGTAGAAATACAGGGGCTGTAGGCTCATTTCCCTGGTTTTCGTCGACTGAAGTGAAAGTCGCTCGTGGCGCTAGCACGGCCGGTTACGCAATACTCGTTCCCTCTCTAGAGAGAACCGAGGTTACGTTAGTAACCGAGTAACGTTCTCTTACGAAAGGTTCTCTCGTATTGCGTAAGTTAGCTTACGCTACGGGAACTCTTTGTCTATGCCGTGCGCGCCAAGCATCCACTCATGAGTCCCCGAGCTTTTCGGGGAACCCAATAAGCGGAAATATAAGGTGGCCAGTACACGGGCCAACACTTGTACATAAGCACACATAGGGAATACAGAGCAGGGCACTGGTCTGTATAAGCATATAGCACCTACCCTTATGGTGCAGCTCAACCAGGAGAGCTAGGTCACGTGAGAGCAGTCTGAGCATGAAGGTTTGGGCAGACGCACGTCTCACTTACACTGACAGAAGTTTAGCCTGCAGAGCGGGAACTTCAAGGTTATAGAAACTGACAAAGGTAGAGGGGGAGCTCCACCCCGCCGCTACGCATATGTCACGGATAGAAATCCCGCTGGACCACGCTCACGACGAGGCCATGCCTCTTATGGAATGAGCCCTGATGCCCAGAGGGCACTGCAGACCTTTTGACGCGTAAGCAGCTGCTATAGCGTCCACTATCCATCTAGACAGGCTCTGTTTCGAGGTCGGCGAGACCTTTGGTGCGCCCGCCAAACGAAACAAAAAGCTGTTCTGAGCGCCTGAAAGGGGCGGAGCGTGTAGTGTTAAAGCCTCAAAACCCTGACTGGGCAGAGGAGATTCACATTATCTTTGCTGTCGGATGTTGGCAGAGCCGACAGTGAAATGATTTGCGCTCTGAAAGGAGTACCCATCACTTTAGGAACATAACCATGCCTAGGTTTGAGGATGACTTTAGAGTCATTCGGCCCCACCTCAAGACACGTCGTGCTGACAGACAGCGCGTGCAGGTCCCCCACACGTTTAACTGATGATAGTGCAGTCAGAAAAACGGTTTTCAGTGATAGATATTTTAACTCCACGGAGTCCAGTGGCTCAAAGGGGGAAACTTTCAGGGCCTCGAGGACCAAGGAAAGATCCCACATAGGAACCGATGGGGGGCACGGCGGGTTCATCCTCCTAGCTCCCCTAAGGAAGCGGATGAATAGCTCATTTTTCCCAAGCGACTGGCCGCGCGTCAACTCTGCGAACGCTGCCACGGCCGCCACATATACTTTGAGCGTGGAAGGGGACCTTCCCTTGTCCAACAACTCTTGTAGGAAAATAAGCAGTTGCGAAACCCCGCATATCCGTGGGTCCAGACCTCTGCCGGTGCACCATTTGGAGAACACCGACCATTTAGACGCATAAAGCCTTCTTGTAGAAGGGGCTCTAGACGGCGTGATCGTGTTCATCACTCCTTCTGGCAGGGTAACGAGTACCCGTTGATCACCCATGCGTGCAGAGCCCAACGCTCTGAATGGGGATGCCTGATCGAGCCGCGAGCTTGAGAGAGGAGATCTGCCCTCCCTGGAATCGGCCACGGGGCTGTGCATGACAGCTGTGTCAGTTCCGGGAACCAAGTCTGATTTTCCCAATGCGGGGCTATGAGGAGTACCGAGTGGCGCGCTTCCCTGATCCTCTTTATTACCTGTGGCAACAGAGAAACCGGAGGGAAAGCATACAGAGGACGGCTGGGCCAAACCTGGGCCAGCGCGTCCTGGTCCTTCGAAAAGAACATCGGGCAATGAGCGTTGTCCCTTGACGCAAATAGGTCAACTTCCGCCCTGCCGAAAAGGCGACACAGTTACTGGACTGTTTGGGGGGTGCAGGGACCATTCCCCTGGGGGAACATTGTCCCTGGACAGTTTGTCTGGACCGTCGTTCAAATGGCCAGGCACATGTGACGCCCTCAGCGAGCGCAAGTGGATCTGAGGCCAAGTGAGAAGACGTTCTGCCAGATTGCAGAGGTTTCTGGATCTGACACCGCCCTGACGGTTTATATAGGACACCACAGACATGTTGTTCGACCGGAGTAGAACATGCTGGTCCTGTATGAACGGGAGGAAGCACTTCAGCGCGTTCTCGACCGCTATCATTTCCAGACAGTTTATGTGAAGAAGCTTCTCTTGATCTGACCACTGGCCAAAGGCTGGTCTGCCCTCGAACAGCGCGCCCCAACCCGAGTTGGACGCGTCTGTCGAAACGACTTTTCGATACGAGATAGCTCCCATCCTCACTCCCCGCCGATACCAGTCGGCTATTAACCAGGGCTGCAGAGGCGTTATGCAGGTCTGAGTCACTCTGATCTTTTCGCTGCCAGAAGCCCAAGCTCGGCGAGACACGCGAGCATTCAGCCAACGTTGGAGCGGGCACATGCGCAGTAGGCCCAGCTGAAGCACTGCTGCAGCTGATGCCATACAGCCCAGCATCCTCTGAAATATCTTCAAAGGGAAAATGCTGCCTTCCTGGAAAGACGAGGCCAGAAGGCGAACACGGCGCGCGCGCTGTGTTGACAAACGAGCCGTCATGGCCGCAGAGTCCAGTTCTATTCCTAGAAAGGAAATCGACTGGCTGGGCATTTGTGACCTCTTGGTCCAGTTGACCGTGAGTCCCAAGCTGTCCAGGTGACTGAGAAGCATAGTTCTGTGAGATAGCGGTTCTGTCTCTGACTGTGCTAATATCAGCCAATCGATATCAGCCCTTGACTTCTCAAGGTAGCGAGCGCAGCGTCCATGCACTTCGTGAACGTACGGGGTGCTAGAGACAGGCCGAACGGCAGGACGGTGTATTGATAAGCCTGACCGTCGAAGGCGAATCTCAAAAATCGCCTGTGACGGGGCACTATCTGAATCTGAAAATAGGCATCCTTCAGATCTGGAGAAATAAACCAGTCCCTCAGGCGAATTTGCGCGAGGATTTTCCTGGTCGTAATTATTTTGAACGGTCTCTTTGCAAGCACTTTGTTCAAATGTCTCAGATCTAGTATGGGCCTGAAGGCTCCATCCTTCTTGGGCACGAGAAAATAACGGCTGTAAAAGCCTGACTCGCTCAGAGAAGGCGGCACCTGTTCTATAGCCCCTTTGCACAGCAGCTTCGCTATTTCTGCACTAAGTAGGTGTGCTACTTCCGCATTTACTACTGTCGCGGTCCGAGCTCGAAAGCGCGGGGGCGACGAATAAACTGAAGTGAATAGCCCTGCTTTACTGTGCGTAGCACCCATTCTGAAATTTCCCATGCTGCTACGTGAGCAGCTAGGGGACGACTGAGCTCCAGGTTATGATCGCCACCATTTGCAGGCTTGAGAAGCTGAACCTGAACCGGAGCAGGGGGAGCGGCGCGCGCGCTCCCGGTGCTGGGCGGCGACTGCTCGGTGACAGTCATGATAGACTGAATCATGCGCGATGTCACGATCGCAAGGGATGGGGAACATTCTTTTTTCACTTTTGACGCGCGAGCAGCGCTCCGGGCGGGAAACCTTTTTAGTAAGCGTGAACGCATGTGCGCGGGCACGAGACGTACAAATGTACTTGACGCCCCGAACGTTTTGAGTGGGGTGCGTCTTATGAGCGCCCTGCATTTTGTGATAATAATCAAACGCGCGGGCGGTGCCCGGGGGGAGGTGTATGTTAGTAAGCGTGAGCGCTCTCGGGCGGGCACGAGACTTAAGGCCCGTTCACACCAAGCACGATAACTATAAAGATAATGATAAAGATAACTACATTTGCGTCCACACCAACGGCCGATAACGGTCTTTTTATTCTAAGCACGCGCGCGCCCCAGGGATGGAAATTACCCAAATGCGGGTGATTTTGAGGTGGCGGATAAACTCGCTTCACCTACCGGCCACCGTGGCAGCGGGTAAATAAATATAGCATCATGCGACGTTCGTCTGTTATAGGACAAATTAGTTTGGATAAACGAGCAGACACTGATTAGCAAGACAACTCAGTGAATGTGCTTTCCATTAAATTAATCACACACACAGTAAACAAATCCTTAACAAAAAAAACTGGTGATGCGGTGGTGACGCGCTCATGTAAGGGTGGCTGCCAATGAATAAAGCATATGGCACAAAGAATCGGCAAAAGTAATGATTATGAATATGTAAAATATAGCAAGGAAATGTTTTCTTTTTTTTTTTTTATAAACAAGTCTTTTCTTTGTCCGTGTCAGTTGCAGACGATGCTGACTCGCGGTCTTCGCAGTAGGCTAGTCAACGCGCCAGAGAGAAATGCACATTTCCTACGGATTGCATAAGCAAAGAGCAGTCTGTGTCTGTTTTCTTTCGTTTTGAATCATTATGTTTAAGTGTACATGTCTGTGAGGCTAGGCTAGCTTATACGCTGAGTTTCGGTTCATTTATGAGACGAGCTCCAGTTCAAGCGCCAGCGCCTCAGTTTCGTGATTATCTATCGTCTGCTATATTTAATTCTTATTTATTAAATCCAGTGGTGGACAGTAACGAAGTACATGTAATTCGTTACTGTACTTAAGTAGCTTTTTTGCGTATCTGTACTTTACTCAAGTATTTAAATTTGGGGAGACTTTTACTTTAACTCCACTACATTTCAAAGTCAAATATCTTACTTTTTACTCTACTACATTTTCCAAATCAGTCGTTCCTTTTTATTTATGAGTGGATAAAAACGTAACTGGTCAAACGAACCACAAATCAATCACAGTACAGCGCGTGCGCTTTGTTTTGAACTTGCCTTGGCGGTATCTAAGCGCGAACCAGAGCCGTTAAATATTTGAGTTGCGAATGGCCCTGTGACTGTTGCGAATGGCCCTGTCCCAAATGGCACACTTCATGTGCACTTTCGGTCTTGTGGACTGCTACATGCGCGTGTCCGTTAAAGTCCGTGAGAGTAGCGTAGGGGGTCCCATTTGTCATTTTAGCCATTTGCCATTGTCAATTTGCGCCCTCGGTGCGCACCTTTGCCGAGTCCGCACTGATGCCGTATCCGCAGCAGACTTCTTCCCGACAGTCAAAGAGCCGTTACGTCACGAAAGTGCGGACACAGAGGAAGACCGCGAGTGCTTAGGGGGACATTTGGGCCAGGGACGGTTGCGACACAGTGATCTCGCCGCCGCACGATCAGTTGATTCGTGTAGTAGTTCCAAACAAATCGCGTTGCCAATGATTGTAAACGGAGCAGAGAGCAGCAGCTATTATTGTATATTTTTTTTCTGGGGAGTAGCAGAAACACTGCATTAATACGTTTTTGTGTTTAATTCTGGAGGGAAATTGGCTGCTCCCATAACATAGAATATATATATATATATATATATATATATATATATATATATATATATATATATACACACACTCACCAGCCACTTTATTAGGTACTCCATGCTAGTAACGGGTTGGACCCCCTTTTGCCTTCAGAACTGCCTCAATTCTTCGTGGCATAGATTCAACAAGGTGCTGGAAGCATTCCTCAGGGAGTTTGGTCCATATTGACATGATGGCATCACACAGTTGCCGCAGATTTGTCGGCTGCACATCCATGATGCGAATCTCCCGTTCCACCACATCCCAAAGATGCTCTATTGGATTGAGATCTGGTGACTGTGGAGGCCATTTGAGTACAGCGAACTCATTGTCATGTTCAAGAAACCAGTCTGAGATGATTCCAGCTTTATGACATGGCGCATTATCCTGCTGAAAGTAGCCATCAGAAGTTGGGTACATTGTGGTCATAAAGGGATGGACATGGTCAGCAACAATACTCAGGTAGGCTGTGGCGTTGCAACGATGCTCAATTGGTACCAAGGGGCCCAAAGAGTGCCAAGAAAATATTCCCCACACCATGACACCACCACCACCAGCCTGAACCGTTGATACAAGGCAGGATGGATCCATGCTTTCATGTTGTAGACGCCAAATTCTGACCCTACCATCCGAATGTCGCAGCAGAAATCGAGACTCATCAGACCAGGCAACGTTTTTCCAATCTTCTATTGTCCAATTTCGATGAGCTTGTGCAAATTGTAGCCTCAGTTTCCTGTTCTTAGCTGAAAGGAGTGGCACCCGGTGTGGTCTTCTGCTGCTGTAGCCCATCTGCCTCAAAGTTCGACGTACTGTGCGTTCAGAGATGCTCTTCTGCCCACCTTGGTTGTAACGGGTGGTTATTTGAGTCACTGTTGCCCTTCTATCAGCTCGAACCAGTCTGGCCATTCTCCTCTGACCTCTGGCATCAACAAGGCATTTCCGCCCACCGAACTGCCGCTCACTGGATGTTTTTTCTTTTTCGGACCATTCTCTGTAAACCCTAGAGATGGTTGTGCGTGAAAATCCCAGTAGATTAGCAGTTTCTGAAATACTCAGACCAGCCCTTCTGGCACCAACAATCATGCCACGTTCAAAGTCACTCAAATCACCTTTCTTCCCCATACTGATGCTCGGTTTGAACTGCAGGAGATTGTCTTGACCATGTCTACATGCCTAAATGCACTGAGTTGCCGCCATGTGATTGGCTGCTTAGAAATTAAGTGTTAAGGAGCAGTTGGACAGGTGTACCTAATAAAGTGGCCGGTGAGTGTATATTCTATGTATGTGTGTGTGTGTGTGTGTATGGCGTTGTGCAGGTTTATGTGAATGTATCATAACATTAGGATGTTAATTATTATGACCATAGATGCTCGAGAAAAATATATACAGTAGAAATTGTAAATGTATTATACCTTATGGGAACAGTCCCCTTCCCTCCAAAATTAAACACACAAAAAATGTATTAAATTCAAATATACTATATATATATATATATATATATATATGACTAATTAATGTCATTTTATTAATAGATTGGTGTGCCAAGAGTGGCATTAGTCGTCACGTAGACTGAGTTAAGCAAGAATCTTGCGACAAATTATAATAGGACATTATAGCCATAAAAAAATCTAAGTACTTGGATACTTAAGTACATTTGAAGGCAAATACTTTTGTACTTTTACTCAAGTGAATGTTTAAAGGCAGCACTTCTAATTTTACTTGAGTAATATTTTACCTTGAGTATCTTTACTTTTACTCAAGTACATGGTATGAGTACTTCGTCCACCACTGATTAAATCCAGGCAATTGGTTGATGAAACATTGATTAAAATTAAGATACAATTAATACAAAACGAAATTCACTTTAAAGAAAGGTTTTGTGCTTTCTGTTATGTCTCTGTGAAAGTTTTGAAGCATCTTTTAGTGCCGCTTGCAGAGCGCTATAACATTGTTTTTTCCTCATATGCGAACTGAAATGAATATCAGTTCATGGTTTGTGTAGGCTATAAGAGAGAAAGAGAAAATGCCAGTATTTCATTGAGACTTGAGATTAAATAAACTGCTTAAGTAGCCTATTGTAGATCTTGTAGTATTAATTTCCACATGCAGTTACACATTGTCGATTAAAAACAAGAAAGTGGCTGGTAAAAACATTGAGTGTATGGCTGGTAGATTTTGAAATCCACCAGCCACAGTGGCCGGTGGACAAAAAGTAGTCAAGCTACAAAAAAAAGAAAGAAAGATGAGACAAAGGAGCAACATGTTGGCCATTACAGTAATGCTATTTGTACATAGTAGTTTAAGGATGATAATAATAGTATTTTTAATAATAATAATAATAATAGCAGCCTTATATTAAAAGCAGCAGTAGGCTATGAAGGTCATATAGTTTACATACACCTTTCAGAATGTGCAAAACTTACCTGAGGTAATTTTGTTACACTATGCTAAACTGCATAATATCTCATTGTTAATAGCCTACTTATCACCATTTATTCCCAGGATACGACCGATTGCTTTCCACATATATTCATCTTTTTTAACGTATCCTTGAAAAGGGGGGTTGACTTGTCAAACAGTGGAGGATTTCGACGATTAACTTTTCTGCAATGTCATCCATTTTAAATGCGCGAGACCTTTAAATTAGAATGGATTCTGATTGGCTGTCAGTGTTTTATCGTTCGACAGCTGGAAAAAAATCGTTCTGAAAGTGATCCCAACGATATCGTTCCTCATATCTTTATCGTTATAGTTGTGGTGTGAACTCTGTTATTCTTTAATATGGAGAACGATTTTTAGAATTATATCTTTATCGTTATCTTTATAGTTATCGTGCTTGGTGTGAACGGGCCTTACACTTATAACCTTTTTCAGTGGCCGTGCGGCAGAGCGGACAGAAAATGGGCACAAACCTGTGGACACATTTCTTAAACTCAACACTCGAGCGGCTTTTCTGCGCTTTATGAGAGTGTGCTCTGTGAGTGACACGGGACGTGTTGTGCTTGTGTGTAGGGGTGAGCACTGGGGCGTGAGCACTTTCTCTACACTTAAAACACCAGCGGCGTGAGCCGGATAACCAGACATTATGCTCTTTTTGAGATTTCTCTGGGTCGCCGTGAAAACGGAGTTTGTGTGCAGGCGAGAGGGTAAATGAACCGGCTCGTTGGCTGCTGAATGAACCACTGCAGTAGCCTGTATGAAGGGGACTGACAGGGAAACGAACTTTGACGGCGGTCCGGCCGCAGCGGGACACGCGCGTCTTTTCTCTCTCTCTGTTAGGAGGGCTTTGCGTGCTCAGACTCGACCGTGATCTTCTGCCGAGGCCCCCTAGGGGGCGGCGGTCTGTGACGACTGTCCGAGCGCGATCTAGGGCGGCCGCCCTGGCGTTGCTGCGAAGGCTGAGGCTGTGCTGGACGCTGAGTGCTGGCTCGTACAGGAAGCTGGGCTCGTTCGCGAGAGCGGCCTGTGGCGGAGCTCGAGCGTCGCGGCAGGAAGAGGTTCCTCTCAGTGACGGTCAACGCGGCCATGGCTCGTCCGATGGCTTGAGCTGCAGTTTTGGTGGCGCGGAGAGAGAGGTCCGTCGCACTTCTCAGATCTGTAACCGCAGCTGGATCCCGGTCCTTCTCATCCCATTCGTGGAGGAGGTTGGCTTGCAGGATCTGTAGCACAGCCATAGAGTGTAGAGCCAACGCGGCCTGGCCGGAGGAGGCATAAGCGCGGCCGACCAAGGCGGACGTGGTTCTGCAGGACTTGGAAGGCAGGGCTGACTTTAAGCGCCATCTAGCGGAGGGCGGGCAAAGGTGCACTGCAACTGCCTCTTCCACAGTGGGGATAGCCGTGTACCCTTTCTCGGCGGCGCCGGCCACTTTGGAGAGCGGCGCGGAGTTTTGGGACTGAAGTCTGGAGGACAATGGAGCATTCCACGATTTCGCTAGCTCCGAGTGAAGTTCCGGGAGGAACGGAGCGGGCCTGCTGGCTGAAGCTGTGCGGCGGCGACTTTGAAGAAAGCAGCCGTCGAGTCTGTTTGGCGCGGATTCTTTCGGCGGCGACCACTCGAGCCCGAGTCAGCCTGCGTCAGAAGGCTCAACAGTTCGGCGTCAGCTCCAGCGCGGGTACGGCTGGACTCCTGGATCGACGAGGAGGCGGAGTGCAGCGACCATTCCTCGCTATCTGATGCCAGGATGGAGCAGCAGTCTCTCGTGGCGTGTTCGGCCTCATCCTCAGACACGACGGCAGTGAGCCTCATGAGTGGCAACTGCGCGTCGGTGAAGGGAGGCGGAGAAGGTGACGGCGAGGCTCGAGGGAGGTTCTCCGGCGAGCGCGCCGCTGTGGCCACGGCCTCCGGGTCCTTTGGGAACGGCGTTTATTCTTAAGCGGTCCCACAAAGGGCGGAGTGACTGCTTCCGAGTTAAAAGCTTTGAGTCGAGCCAGCAGGGTCGACAGCGGAAGCGCTTCACAGAGCTCGCAGCCTCCAGAAGCGAGGACGTTCGCTGCGTGTTCCTGGCCCAGGAGCGCAGATAACATGGCGGTCTCCGACGCTGAGCGGGGCCCTGCACGAGCCGCAGGATGTGCGAGGCATCTTTCAAAAGACGCTCGCTGCTCTTTTAGGAATATGTAATATATAGCAAGGCAAAAAAGGATACGTCGCCGGATAGCGTAGCTCGCACGGATGGCTGAAGGTGGCGAAGATGGCCGGCTTCCTCAGCGCTGTCCTAGCTGGCTGTTTGCTGTTTGACGGCGGCGGCGGCGGCTTCTCTCAGATCCAGCGATGCGAAGAGCTTCGCTGAAGAGACGAAAATCAGGGAAATCAGCCTACAGCACCCGTATTTATACGCTAAGCCACGCCCATTCTGGCGGGCTATGACGCTGTGAAGGCGCGGGCGTCCAAGTGGGGGTCACATTATGTTAAATACATATTTTACAAATATCATAAGTGATTAATTCATTCAGTAAATAACATTAAGTTTTTGTATGAATATGCACTGACTGGCCTTTAGGTCAGGGAAAATGCATATTTTAAGAGACTTACTGATGTTTCAAAAAAAAAATGTTTCTAATGTTTTCATAGGGAGGTGCAGAGGCTGGTGATATGACCATGTCAATATATCGATTTATCTGTATGTAAATATATCCGTGCAGCGCAGGACTGCTTAAACCCAATAGAGAAGCAAATAACATGGATGAATGAGAAGAAAGAGTGGAGCATGCTTGATTTTGAGTTATTAAAACCACAATAAACACAATTAGTGTTATTTATGTTAGGGATAACCCACGACTAGCTTTGAATTAAATTGTAATGCACGGCGTGGAGGCAAATTATAGCACCCAACGCAAAGCAGAGAGCATTCAAATCGTTTAATAGACAGCTAGCCGGTCAGATATAGTACAAACTAATGTAGCTATTCAATAGATAATCGATTGTATAATTAAAAGTCCCGTGGCAGTGTTGATAACAAGGCTGCATTCGATAAACTTTGGTGATAGCTAAAAGCATATTTAATTACTACAATAGTAATTTCTCAGGATAAACAGCATCAAAAGTGATAAACGTTGGTCAAAAATATAGCTACATTCACACACAAACTGACCACCAACCGCAACTTTCAGACGCCATCTTTATTTTTTAGCTTAAATGTCACATGGAATGCACAGGATTGTGGGATATTAAAGGCAGTGAAGGATATATCTATGCTTCGTTCAAAAAATTATCAGATGAAGGTAGGACAAAGGAAGTGAAGCTAAGGACTCGGAGATGCCTTAATGCCTTCCTGGAATTTATCCTCCGAAGGCAGCATTTTTAAGACTTCAGCCCAGGTTTCTGTGCTTCTTCTGTGTGTGTGCTCAGCACAGAGCTGCCAGGTTTACATAACAAAACCAGCCCAATTGCAATTCAAAACCCACCCAACTAAAACCAAAACTAGCCCAATTGTATTCCGTAGTTGGGGGTGAGGCCGCTTTAACCCGTGGACTTAAAAACAACCCGTGGCAACAGTGTAAAAGTAGCCCAATGCAGAAGGAACACCGCAGCGCAATCTCTGAGTGTCATGCATCTGTGCTTCAATAAAAACAGCACGTTAATATAGTATAACAGAAATTAAACTGACTTGGAACTACCTGTGCATTAAACGGCTTTATTGCACACCATCCAGCCAGTCAGAATCGAGTATTCAGACAGACCATGGTATAATTATTTTTTTATTACTTTTTTTTTTTTTTTGGCAGGAAAGCATGACATCTTGAGTTCCAGAAAAAAAATGACTAGGCAGAACATTAAACAGAAAGAGAAATATCGTAACTGCTCAAGGCACTTTTATATTAATGCACATCATAGATAATTCAGATGCACCAAAGGCTACACATTTTGTCTAAAACATAAATCTATCATATTTAACTGCTACATGTTCCACCTCTAGCGCTTAGGAGAAAAAGAAGGGAGGAAAATGAAGAACACAATATTTGATTGCTCTCACCTTTTTCTCAACTCCTCCCTCTAATCAAGATTGGTGAAACATTCCAAGGTTTCAGCATTCATTAAATCATATGAATGTGTACAAATCTATCCATCTATCCATCTATCCATCTATCCATATATCCATCTATCTATCTGTGAATGACACTGTCAATTAGTCTCAGTTTAGTCTGTCTCCGTCCTCTGCCTGTTTGTTTCTATGGTTTCTACTTCATTGTTAGTTCAGTTCAGGTGTGTCTAGTCTTTAGTCTTTCTCGTTTCTTCATCTGTATTTAAACCTGTGTTCAGTCTTGTTCTGGGTCAGTTATAGTCACGTGTTTTTGGTTGCTCTGTCCTGAGCCTTGTTCCTGTTCCATGTATTTGTGAAGTTTTGAGTTTGCTTATTAAACTACACTGCACTTGAATGGATCCTACTTCTGCCTCTGCTTCAACCAAGTGTAACACTACAGAGGTGACTGTGTCATGATGATCTACCTATCTACCTAATCAAAAGATATATGGAATATCAATAAGAGTCTAATCAGACTCAACAAAGCTTTACAAGAGAACAATTTATAAGAGTGCATTTGATTATTGCTAGTTTGCTCGGTTACAAAACTGTGTACAAACATAAGAAAGTACAATCACTACTATACGTCACTTACTCCTCAACATAGTGGAGATGCTGTATTGAGTTTTAAAAAAATGCTTACAGTATACTTTCAAACTTTACTGTTCTAATAATTCACCTTTTCAAATAATTCACAATTAATTCCATGTTTGCATTTGTGTTTCTGTCTTTTCTCTCATTTCAATTGCCTTATTTCTCACTTCATTGCCATCTATGCAAGGCATGTTGCTTCACGTGCAAAATATAAATACATATAAAATAAATAAACAAATGAAGGGCATTTAGATTAAATTAGTGAGAAAGACAAACAAATAGTGGGAGAGAGAGAGATAGAAGGAGAGATAATAAGATAATGCAACAAGAAAGCAAAAAGCAAAGAAAGTAATTAAATGCCAAAAAAAAAAAAAAAAGGGAATAGATAAGCAAGGCAACTCAAGGGGTGTGCTGAACTGCAATCAATACTAAACGCCTCATAAGACTAATTTAACTTTAGCTTTTATAGATTGCAGACAGACAGGAAGTCTTTTTTCTCAAGGTTGAGGACAACCTCTGGCTCTGCTAGCCTGATAAAAACAGAAATGAAATATGATTTCAACAGCAGGTTGCATTGATGAATGAGTAAATGCAGTCTAAAGAGACGATCAGTCAATGTGTTTATTCATTCAGAGGAGGCTTTTCGATTCTCTCTGGAATCAGTCACCAGAACCACTGACCAGGGACTGCATTCAAAACCCAGCTGGTCGCTGGTGTTGCAGCTCTAGGCTATTTACTCCATTACTGCCTACTCCATTATTGGATCATTATTGGTGTAATTTATGAGTTAAACACACAGACTTGCTTTTCGACCATTTGAGCAGACCACTTGCTGGGGCTGCAGAGGAGCTGGATTCAAAGAATTTGTCACAGGGCTTTATAGGAACGTATGTAAACATAATAAATCCATAAATAAGCAGTCACAGAATCAAGAACAACAAGCAAAAGCCTAGAGGTTTACCAGTAACTTCTGCATTTTGCAGAAATGTGTGAATCTGAACCTTATCAGTCACATGAAATGTTAATTCTACAAATTCCAGAATTCCACATACTGGAGCCCTGGTAAATTCCAACCATTAGAACCTCATTAAGGTAAAATAGATTCCACCTTTCTTGAGGGGTGCAATTAATTTAAATTTCACACATTCTATTTCTAAATCATTTTCAGTAAATCAGTAAATAATGATTCTGGGGAACCATTGGCATCTCCTAAAAACCCTCAAAATCAGAATTATTCTGTGGCATTGAGATATACAAGTATTCAAACTTTTTTTTTAAAAGTATTTCCTTGAATAAGCCAGCAAATTATTTATGTTTTCTAAAGGGCCTAGGACATTATAAAATCACGCATTCTCAAATCAAAAGACAAACCAGGTTTGGCCTCAAGTATGCATGGTTTCCAATCAGCCATGTTTATTTGTGGCTGATGAAATAGGGTGGCAAGATTTTTCACACTACTTCCTCAGGTACAAAGTCAAATTTGACAAAAATACCTTTACTATAATGTGAAACTATCTGCTACTCCACTAGTAGGTGCATCTCATGTAAGCCTTTCAACACACACTGACAAGTATGCAGGTGCACTTTCAGGAAATGCACACTATTGTAACGACTCAGGGGTGGATCTGATTACGGGGAATTTGCATATCATAATTCATAATTCATAATTAATAATTATTCATACAGGTTTGTATCAGATCAGTCTTACATGTTAATACATCTCCCGATAAGGGATGATACGTTACTTTACCTGCATACAAGACTGCATGCTTGCATGTGTATGGCAGCCAACCGCAAGTTGATTGCGATTAGCTACACAGATCACGTTTTACAAATAGGTAACATTAATTAGCTCAATTAATTTATAGAGTTTAGGAAAATCAATTCTGTGGCCACAAGAATTAGTCTTCCCGCCCTATAAACCCATACTCTTTAAAGTATCTTTAATTTGTAAAGCTCGTAGCTTTTGGATAGGCATTTCAGGGACCCGAAGTATGAGCAGACAGTCAATCCATCAAATGAGTATCATGAAATTTAATAAGAAATAACTAGCCTATGCATTTACTAAAATTACATGGGATATATGTATTTACAAACATAATAAACAATGAAACACACAAACGTTACAAACATAATAAACGACAAAACACAATAAGGCATCGATGAACGAGAAATGCATAGAGACAGAGAGAGAATTTTTAGCAAGGTGCAGTTATGCACGAGGGAGTTTTATAAAGACCCGAAGATCTTACTAAATAGCAAATTCGCATAGACAAGGGACTTTGAGAGACAGCAAGACTTCAACACATCTTAAAAACGTGATCAAACACGGATACTTGCACAGGTAGGTAAACTCTTTGCATGGCTGGTGAAGAAGCCTGGGTGTGTCTCTCGGCCCTGCGCATCATATGCGGTCACATGCGCGCGTTTCTTCTTCAAAGCGAGCGCGCGCTCGTTTAAATGTCTCTTGTTAGATGGATTTGCTGAAAAGACATGTTCCGCGCTGTTCTTTTCGATCGTCGATTGGAATTACACGGAGACTTATCTAAGACTGAAAAACATAACCTAAACTAGAAGCAAAACAAAAGAAAGAGATCCCCAAAGGGATCTCCCGAAGGAATCACATTCTGGCGAGAGTGAGATAGTAAGACAAGAGAGAGAGAGAGAGAGAGAGAGGGGGAGAGAGAGAGAGAGAGCGCATTGGAAATCTTCACCCAGACAATAACCTCTCTGAAACAACACGAAAAAACATCATCTTAATGCTTCCTAGAAGCTGAAAGATACTTGCAAAGTTTCGGTCTCTCCTTGCGTGTTCCTAAAACGGCCTGTCCAGGCCGCGTGCAGGAGCGGACGTTCTTTGTTCCGTGTGCGCGCGTCACGTGGCGTTCGGCGCGCGCGCGCTGAATAGAGGATTAACGTCTTTAATGTAGCATTACCAAATTCGGCTGAATTCATCTCCTCTCCTGTGAGATGAATTAGGTTGGAAACTTAAAGAAAACAAAACTTTTAAACAAACAAAAGAAAGAAAGGATTTCCCGAGGGGAAATCGTATCGGGGATTACATGACTAAACAGACATAGGTAAGCAAGTTCAGAGCGCGAAAAAGAGAGAGCCCCTTGGAGCTCAGAAGCGCCATTTATCACCTTGGCGAAATCCAGCCTCTTCCTTTGGGCTTGTCCAATGAGAGGGTTGGAATTCACAGGCGGGATTTTGGTTTTTATTGCTCTTTGTCTGCAAAGAGGGAGCTCCTGCATGCATGCTGGGGGGGGGATTGGGTTTGTCAATCGCTTAAGAACCATGAACTATTCTTTTAATACTAATATGTTGTATCATATTTCATATCTACCAACATATCATATACACAGTCTGTTAAATCTTCAAAGTACCAATTTAGCAAAACCAAACACGCTATAGGTGAGATTTGGTTAACCCTACTTGGCAGAGTTTGAAACATTAAGTATTAGCGCTTACATGAAACAAACCACCTAAAAGGAAAAATCATGTGATGGAACATTAGGTGCATGTTAATACGTTTATCACATGGTTATACATATATATATATATATATATATATATATATATATATATATATATATATATATACATATATACACACACACATGGAACATATAGGATTGAACGGGTTTCATTTCTCCTTCTCCAGGACTCGAGTCCCTGGACATTCCTTTGGGGTCGTAAACCTGTAAGCGGACACTTTCAGCCAGTGTTAGCTGGATTTGGGGGGGAAGTTTCACAGACTTGTTAGGAGTGAAAATGCTGGATTATTCATTAAAATGCATAATACAAGCATTTATCGTTCGTTTAGAACTACCATGCAGTCAGGTATCTTCTGGGCACTCAGACCCACATAACAACATATAACATATATCTCATTAAGATGTCCTTAATGGGGAAATTCGTACCAGTTTGTGTATGTGCGTGTGTGTTGAAGTCCCAGGGTTTATGGGAAGAAATACATTTAGTTATTTGGATGATCCTTCATTCCGCTCAGTCCTTACAGTTCCCCCTTTTTGTCTGATGAAGTCCCTGTGTGGACTTGATCGGACAACGACCATCACAGTGGACAGATGACAGGTGAATCATGATGATCGGGTAGCAGGTGGCTGTTAGTGCTGAGGCTGAGGTCTCAGCTTGATGAGGTTCGACGCAGCCTCCGGCGTGGTACCCTCTTCCTGAGGGTCCCGTGAGCTTGGCTGTAGATTTTCGCATCTCGTTGAGCCTCCTGATTGAAAGTCAAGTGTCAGGGTGTGGTTGATTACCGTAGAGGTACCCAGCGCAGGATCAGCTGCAGTCCAGGATTGGACAACAGGTGAGGCAGTTAAGGCGGGCAGTTGAGACACAGCTTGGAGGGCTATGTCGATGGGAACAAGGTCAGTTCTGATTGGTGCTCTTCGCTTGGAAGAGGATACGATGCCAGGTCGTCGAGGTGAAGGATGGCACCTTTGATGCTTGGATTACATGCTCTGGTCGAGCAAGGTGACACAGGTGTCAGTGTCATTTTGGTCGTCAGTGAGTGCAGCTGTGCGCACAGGAGTGTTAAGGAGTCCCCCTTTCACCTACAATCTCTGCGTGGGTCTCGATGACCTGAGTGCGAGGCTTGGCTTTAGCAGGGCAGCGTGTGCCGCTGATCTGCAGCCCGCAGATTCCGTCAGTGTTGTCTCTGAGGAAAGGTTTGTTAGGGGCAGAGATACTGAACGTCTTTGGTCAATGTGCACATGTGCGGATTCGGAGCTGGGGCAGCTTTGTGTCGCTGTCGTGTGAGGCATCCACGTCCAGCGTGCATATCTTGAAGTGAGTGTTGCTTTTCAAAATCTGACATTGACAATGTTCTTGAGCTTCGGCTTGACTCTAGGATGGGCAAGTTCAAGAGAAAGCCCCCCCTTTTCTCTGCTTGTGGTCAACGCAGAGTGGGATGGCACTACCCAGAGAGTAGGCAAGGTGTATTTGTAAAGAGTCAGTTGGCGTGGTGATGGCGGACACCACCACGGTTTGCATGAGGCCTAAGGGTATCAGGTGCGGTGGAATTCTACCCATGGCGAGGCTGTCGATGGAGGGGTTCACTCCCCGCAGCGGGTTTGTCCTCAGGGCTGTTACCAGCTGAGTTTGAGCACCGTCATTCTGGGAGACAGTAACAGCTTTTTCATGGAGTTCACTGTTGGGGTCGGCAGAACGCTGTGAGTGTTGAAAGTTACCACAATTCCCTTTAGTGTCTTGTCGATGGTCTGCAGGGATGCACTCTGTGTCGTGAGTTGCTCTTTTATCTGTGGAATCTCAGCCTGAATTTCGGTTACATGCCGCCTCACGGTGGCTAGGTTTACTGCATTCACACTGGGCATACAAATGTTAAACATAGTTCCGACGGCCGTGGCGGCTCCGAGCAAAGCTCGTAGAAACCGTTGGGAGCGGCGGTTGTGGCCACCTGGCTCCGCTAGCGTGACAGTCATTTTCTCAAGTTGGTTGAGCATGTGTTCAACATCAGCCTCAGCGTGAGTGAGGGAGTCCTCTGTCCATCGGACACCTACCCAGCTGTATTGTGTCGTTGCGCAGGGGTAGTGTGCTCTGTAGACGTTGCGAGGATCAGGTGGCACGTACACTTTCTGAGTTTGGGTCCGGCCATTGGTGATGAGGAGTCCCGGTTGTTCCTTTAGGACGATGACTGATGCCGGATTTGGTGCTGTCCGATTGCGGCTGCTCTCTGGTTGGCTGGAGGTACAGGATGGCGAAGCACAGCAGCATCCTGGTAAAAGTGAAAGAGAGAGAAAGCTGAAAGTGAAAGAGAGAGAAAAAACTTTTTGGCGAGTGTCGTCCTTGGTTGGCTGGGACTTCGCTTTGAGGATGCCGGTATGCCACTTGCTTCGGTGTCTTGCAAGTGTCTCTGGTGCTGCGTCATGAGCATATATTCGCATGACCCCCCTTTTGCACTGTGGCACCACAAGCTGTGGCGCAGTGATGGCATCAGATGCAGAACGCTGAATGTTGTCTTGTGCACGCAGCATGTGCCAGGTGCATAGCGGGTGTTTGGGGCACCGGTTGTCGGTGGGTCTAGACAGCGTGCTAGGGTGGTTGGAGGGGTCTAAAAGTGGTGGTGACTCCCAATGTTCATGAAGTTGTTATGGTCTTTGGCGAGCTGGAAGGTGCATGGTAGCGAACTTGAACCTTGACTTGGTGTTGAGGCTGTGTACCCTTGGATGGCTGCTGGAGTTCTATGAACTCTGTGACCTTAGAGTCTGGCTTTGTTGTAGTTCTCGTTACCTCTATGACCGGCCAGTCTGGCTTTGGTAACCTGTGTGACTGGAGGGGGGGGGGGGGGGGGGGGGGGGGGTTCTTGAACTTGGGCCCAGACTGTCAGGTGTTTGAAATCTAGTAAAGGCTCAAAGCGCTCTAGCAGATCTTTGCCAATCAGAAAGGGGTACGTGTCCATTTGTGAGATGTACCCAGGGTGTTTCAGACTAAAAGAACCAATTGTCAGGTGAATGTGAGCTACCTGTTTGAGCCGGATGTCGTTCTGGCTGTATGACTGCACAGTCAGCTCACATGTTTGAGATGTAAGAGTTCGATTTTGTCTCTCAGAGTCTTTAAAAGAGTTTCCGGGCCATACCCTGTTTGATCATGTGCCCGAGGAGTCTTGGCGTCGGGGCTGGTGTGGTGATCGACGGGCGGTTAGGGCCGGTCTTGTGTAGTTCTTTGCGGAGACAGACAAAGTAGCATTTCTTGGTCTTTTGGGATTTTGGTCCCAGTCGTGGGAAGTTGTCAGCTGTGTTAGCTGTGTTAGCTCTGTGGTCTGTTGTTGACGAGCAGTGTTCTGTGTGCCTGTTGCAGGTTTTATGCTGAGGCATAGGATGTCGTGTTCGTCCCTCGTGTTGTCTTTGTAAAGTCTTTTGTGAAGAAGCTCTTTAAGCAACTTCAGACTCTTGGCTGTCTCGGACATGGCAGCACTGTTTTCGTCTGATGTGTGTTCAGACTTGTGCTGACCAGTGGCAGGTCGAGAGGGGTTCTGCTCTGGGCTGTTGAGGTCAGGCTAAGCAGGGGCTCTGTGACATTTTGGCACACTTGTGGTGAGTGACTAATGCATGGCCCT
Source organism: Semotilus atromaculatus (assembly GCA_031834385.1). Classification (NCBI taxonomy): domain Eukaryota; kingdom Metazoa; phylum Chordata; class Actinopteri; order Cypriniformes; family Leuciscidae; genus Semotilus; species Semotilus atromaculatus. The sequence goes on along the minus strand of JAULUF010000023.1, from coordinate 12,173,212 downwards.
AAAAGTACAGAACTACTGCTTAATGGGTTCGGAAATGTATCCTTGTATCCTTATCTTAGCTGTGATTGTTAGGAGGCTAAGAGTTATGTGGTTCCAAGATTATTCCCTGGAAAGGGCATAGCCGAGATAAAATAAATGACGTAAGATGGTTCTTATGACTTAATTATTTCTCTGGACTTAACTGGGGGGGGGGGGGGTCACTACGGCTTGACGAAGTGAAGGATAAGAGGGAAACGGACAGCTTTCTCATTTGAATTTTGCTTATTATCAATCCTTAGGATTATAGTTGTGCCCTAGTAAGTTGTTGAAATTACTTGTGCTGCAGGGTCACGAAAATGAGTGCACTGGTTGAAACTAAGCCAAAATAACAAATAAGGGTGTCTCTGTTTCCTTTCTGGGCCCTATGGGAAATGGAACCACATTTGAACAAGAGAGGAAATTAAATTAAATCATATAGATGACTGATTAGCCAAGGGAACAGCTGACTGCTGTTATTATGAAAGTTAAAGAAATGAAAGAAGTAACAAGAGAAAAACAAAATTTAAAGCAAAAGGGAATGAAGTGATCAAACACCGGAAATGATCGGTTTAGTCACCTGTCGATGAAAATTCCTATTGCTATATGAATTATTCTCTAGCTACACAGTTTACATTTAGTTAAACGTAAGTTTAATTAACAGGGTATCTGCAAAGTTAGCCTTCGACGGTTAGCAAGGACGATGCCTTCACTAGTGAAGGTGAACTTAAGCTGCAAAGAAGTGTAAACACGGAAAGTGAATAATTAGAAACCCTAACCGGTGTTAAAGAAAGTATTCTAGAATACTTTGCATTGTGTGAACACAAGTGGTGATTAAGGGCTCAAGTAAATTATGCTAGCTGCTAACTGTAGAAGTTATTATGTAGCTTAGCCTAAGCTGGATGGATGCTAGGTTAGCGTAGCGTAAGCTAGCTGGATGCTATGTTAGTTTAGCTCAGCGTAAGCTGAAAGGATGCTAGGTTAGCTTAGCGTAGCGCAAGCTAGCTGGATGCCATGTGAGTTTAGCTTAGCGTAAGCTGGAGGGATGCTAGGTTAGCTTAGGCACCTAGGCTGGTTTGTTTACAAAGTGACATCACAAGTTAGCACTTCCTGTGACAAGTCGTTGTCATGGGAACCAGAGCATGTCAGACAATTCAACAGTCCTTAAAGAATGTCTGTACATTTTTCATGGATTATGCATGTTTAAACGGGTTAACAGGATGCACCTATATTTTAAGTCTTTCTAGGACTCAGTGTTACATTAAGTAAAATGCAGATGTGTTTTGGAATTAGCTAATTTTACTCATGGAACTCTTCTCTTTATTTTACGTAGCTTATTCTATTTGTTTACAGAGTAAGGAAATAGATTTGCTGTAAGTCAAAGCTTGTCTAAGCATATATGGTTACGTCCCTCTCGTGCACGAATGCTGACTTCTCAGCGAGTAACAGTTTTGATCGCTAGGTAGCTCTCTGCTTGTAGATGCAGCAAAAAAAATATTTAGGTGAATTACATCAATCTAACAATAATTTGTAAGGCCTTTACATTTGTAGACACCCAGGTCTACCTAGATATAACTCTGTCCTGAGCTTTCTTTGTTAGACACAGGTTTAGTCATACTACCATTTGGATTTCCTTTTAATCAAAGCATAATAGATATCGGTACAGTTTACAAGCTGCTGAGATGAGGTTTCTTCGTCAAACAGACTTACGCTTTTACTGCTGAACATGCTACTTTTACTTTTAGTTGGAAATCTAAGGCTATTTTACTTAGAGTAGAGATGTCAATTCCAGCTATCGTTTTATCTGCATTTAGACAGGCCAGCGATCAAAGATGTGTATTGCACGTTGTGTTCTGGTTGGATCGCAACGATCAAAAGCACGCCCGTAGGTTAACAGTAGTTTAAAACTGTGGTGGTTCTCCTACATGGAAACTAATGTACAGCAGTGCATTTTTCAAGAAGTATCTAGAAACTGTTTGTTTCAAAGGGGTCGTGTATAGCCTGTTGGCAGGTGAGGCTTACAGGTGAGTAAAGTTCTAATTTTTCTACTGCTGAGTCTTGCGTCTTTTTGAGCACAACTTTTCATCTACTTTTAAAAGTTCTATGTCCTATGCTGATCAGGGACCCTTTTAGCAGAGTCTTGCACTGTGTTCGTGCAGTGTCTTCTGGTTTTGCAGTTCAAAATCATTGGGGTTTTGGACCCAGCTGTGGGACAGTTTGCTCTGTGTGCCTGTTGTAGGTCTTACGCTCAGGCATAGGATGTCAGGAAAGTCTTTGTGAAGAAGCTTTTCAGCGACTCCAGGGTCTCGGCTGGTGATGTTTTGAACAGTGTTCAGAGACCGAGTATATCGTGGGGGTTGTCAAAGTCTTTTCGGATACAGTCTTTTACTTGTTGTAAGCTTCTCATAGCTGTTGAGTAGTCATGCTATGTGGGCAGGCCAGGAGCCTAGGTGATGACTCACTGTGGGGTGCAGATTTCGGATAATCTGTCCCACGCGGTGACGTTGGTAACAGTTTTTAAGTGAAAGTCAATGTCTTGTAGGTAGGCGTGCACGTTGTGGCCTCCTGCAGGGTTCGGAGTGAACGTAGGGAGGTTTCTCGCCAGCTTGTTAAGTCTTTTGGGAGCCCTGCCGTTGTAAGTAGCAGGGGCTCTCCTGGAAAGGCTCTTCTCCCCTCGCTGCTGACGGGGGTTCTTGTGGGCTGGCTGGTGATGTTTTGAACAGTGGGCTTTCACCCCACCTTTTTAGCTCTGGGTTGTAGACTGACAGGTGCGGACCAGCTGGTCAGGGAAACTTTGTGGTGTGTGTTTCCCCTTCCCGGTCATTCTGCAGTCTATAAGAGTGTTTCACTCTGTGTGAAGAGTGTCAAGTTAGTCTTTGAGATCGTCTCTCTGCTGTACGATCTTGTGGATGGTAGCATGGGCCGCTTGCGAGTTTCTTTCGCAGGCCGTGCTTTCGAGTCTCTTTAAGTTCAGTCTCTGCTCTTTGCAAAAGGCTTCACTTTTGTCGGAGTTTCTCATTGAGTTCCTCTCTGGTTCTTTTCTCTGAATGCTCTCTTCGGTCTGTGTGCCGATGAAGATCAGGCAGGGCAGTTTGAAGTCTTTCCACTTCCTTCTGTAGCTCGGGGTCGTTGTCGTCCTCGGCTTGCATCCTTAGCGTTGCAACTTCGTGCTCCAGGGCGAGGCGGCTCCTTTCACGGAGACGTGCTTGTGCGATGAGCTGGCAAGCGAGGTTTTGGACGTGTCTGGCCCGGCCTTGTCGTGGGTGCTTAGGCTTAGTTTGTGCGCCGTCAAGCTGGTCCACGTCTGCGTCCAGCTGCTCTTGGCTCGAGGCTCTGAGTCACTGGTGACTGGCTTCCCTGTGGGCGAAAGGAACACAACACACACGAAAAGACCAGTGCAAGTTCTTTCTACGTTTAACGAGCTATAATACTATGCGGCTATGTGAGCCGTAATTTGGCTAACTGATGCAGACAGTTAGATGATTAGGTGGGTCAATTTTGCGTGGATCTAAATAAAGAATTTGGCAGGCAGTAGCCTTATGGGGTCATGTGATGACGCCAGCTGCTTGGTCGTCGTTCTGTTATCTAGCTTTCCTTGGTGTCTCTCGTAGGTTCTGTCTCTGGGTGAACTGAAAGGAACAAATCACAACAGAACAGAGAAATAGCAAGATAGAAAAGATTAGAGTGAAATAAAATTGAATAGGTCTAATGAAGATGGAGCAAATAATGACAAGGGAGTGTTAAAGAGAGTAAGGTCGTCTAAGCCGGCTGTCGGCGGCAAACCTAGGAAAGGGGGTGTGTGGCTTGGAGAAGGGAAGGTGGGCCACACCCCTTAAATGGCCGGGGATATATGTAATATTCTGGGGCCTATACTAAGTAGATGTTTTTTATTTTTTTATTATTACCTCATTTTTAGTCTGCCCAGGTTGGAACTGAAATCACTCCGGTTGGAATCAGCACGTGATTGGTCTTTCCAGCGTTTCCGAACACTTGGTCGCAGAGTCGCCGGGCTCCACACTCCGTACCACGGGCGCCCTCTCAAACAATTGCGACCTTTGGAGTGCCAAATTGTGTGCTGCCCGTGTATAGAGACAGAGGAGTCCGCGACTCACGCATGGCCTGTGTCATTCAACGCTGGTCAGACAATCCGCAGCTGGAAGCCAAGTAGATGTGACTGTCAACTCACCACCGCGCGCTAGGGATTTCTACACCATAAACACAGAAGAGGAGAAACAGATGAAACTTAAGGTGAATTAAGGTTTCCTTGTTTAAACCAAATTGAGTAATTATGCATGCAGAGATACCAAGGCAAGAGGCTTCACTAAACACTGATAAAAATAAAAATAAAAGGGATTTATGACAATGTAATTGTCAAATCAACTTTAAAAAAAAAATTCAAAAATAAATTTAAAATAATTTTTATTTTATTTTATTTATTATTACTTTCATTATTAATAAAAATTAACAATCAAAGTAATAAAGTAGGATGAAACCCTGGAGAAGACAGGCTGTAGTGGCTGGTTTGTGCCACAAAGGGGGGCGTACTTTCTCCAGTGGTTAACCTGTTTGGTTGGATAAGCACTTAATTCAAATTTCAATTCAAACTGGTTTAAATTCAATTTAAATAAGTGTAAGGAAATCAAAGATCAGAACTATATCTCATGCGACTCATGATTGCTGTAATGTTATCAGTGATAACAAAATAAATAAATGTAAAAAAAAAAAGATGGAAATAGACCAATTCACAGAATGAAAGGAGTAAAAGAATAAGCTGACTTTAGCATGTCTGCCACAAGGGGCGTTTTCCCTCTAAGTGGATATCAATGACTAAACTGAAACTTAACTTTAAATTTCTTAATTCAAATCTAGTTTGAAACAAACTCAAAGTAAGCATAAAACAGTCAGCAGGAGAATTGTCTAACGTCAAACAAATGCCAGCACAAGCAAGGCTTTAACTGGAATATGTATTGAAAGTTAGACAATTCAGAATTCATAATCGCAGGGAAAATGAAAAAGAACAAAAAAAACAGAAAAGAGGTAGTTGAGAATGACGATCTACAAAACGTCCACAGGGTGGCGTAATTGCGTTCACGCTGAATGACGTCAGAGGCTGGTATGATTTGGACACCGCAACACATGTAGGTTGCCCTCTCGTGTTTTGTCAGCGGAATTACAACCTCTGTTTTAGTATGTAATTCAGTTTTAAAACGGTTCCATACGTTAATTTTCTGCAAAAATCACAATTATAAATTTTAAACCTCGGCGGGTTTTGTGCCAGTTTACTGCATATAAACACACACAAACAACGTGTGGCAGGATTTCTTTCGCTACACACAAATAGGGCAACAGGAATTAGGCATCTGTTTTTCGATTCCCACATAAAACAATTATTACCATGATTCACATGTGTTTGCTTATAAATTTTAAACCTCGGAGGGTTTGTTTGTGCCAGTTTACTGCAAATAAACACACAAAGACAACGTGTGGCGGGATTTCTTTCGCTACACACATAAATATGGACACAGGAATTATACGTCTGTTTTTCGGATCCAAATAACATTTATCAAATAGCATTTTATGGTTAAAATGTTTTTAGGTTTTGGATTTTTCTTTTTGTGCTATATTTTAACAAACACGTCTTGCAGGAATTTTTTTTTCTGCGCTGTGTAGAAGGAAACAGGAATTATACGTCTGTCAGTTGGATCCAAATAACATTTATCAAATAGCACTTATGATTAAAATGTTTTTAGGTTTTGGATTGTTTCTGTGCTATATTCTAACAAACACGTTTGGCAGGATTGCTTCGCTGCGCTGTGCGTGAATAAAACAGGGATTATTCGTCTGTTTTTTCGACTCCCATAACATATTATCAAATAGCACTTATGATCAAATATGCGTTAGGTTTTACAATTGAGTAGCTACGTCAATGTTTTAACCAGGAGTTATCGATAATCTAACGATTATAATTAATATCAGGCCTGTTTAAGAATAGTGAAAGAGCATCGTTTCACTAAATCTTGTCTTCACCGTGGCCGAAGAATCTCGTTCCGCCAGGGGAGTTTAACATTAAAAGTGTCATAATTCAAAAGAGGCTTCTTCATCTTTTGTAGGACAAATTTTAATACAATGAAACCGCAGTTTCTTTTTAGTTGTGCTGAACTGAGACGGCTTGTGCCTTTAGTCAGTCAGGCAGTGAGTTCACTCACTCTTCGAGGTGCGCGCGTCTGCGGCTTGTCTTACAATTTCAACATCCGCGCGCATAAATATTAAATAACAATACTCATACACAGATTGACTGGAATGCTCGTAAAACAAGTTTGAAATGTGCCCGCATTCTCCACCAATATTATGTAACGACTCAGGGGTGGATCTGATTACGGGGAATTTGCATATCATAATTCATAATTCATAATTAATAATTATTCATACAGGTTTGTATCAGATCAGTCTTACATGTTAATACATCTCCCGATAAGGGATGATACGTTACTTTACCTGCATACAAGACTGCATGCTTGCATGTGTATGGCAGCCAACCGCAAGTTGATTGCGATTAGCTACACAGATCACGTTTTACAAATAGGTAACATTAATTAGCTCAATTAATTTATAGAGTTTAGGAAAATCAATTCTGTGGCCACAAGAATTAGTCTTCCCGCCCTATAAACCCATACTCTTTAAAGTATCTTTAATTTGTAAAGCTCGTAGCTTTTGGATAGGCATTTCAGGGACCCGAAGTATGAGCAGACAGTCAATCCATCAAATGAGTATCATGAAATTTAATAAGAAATAACTAGCCTATGCATTTACTAAAATTACATGGGATATATGTATTTACAAACATAATAAACAATGAAACACACAAACGTTACAAACATAATAAACGACAAAACACAATAAGGCATCGATGAACGAGAAATGCATAGAGACAGAGAGAGAATTTTTAGCAAGGTGCAGTTATGCACGAGGGAGTTTTATAAAGACCCGAAGATCTTACTAAATAGCAAATTCGCATAGACAAGGGACTTTGAGAGACAGCAAGACTTCAACACATCTTAAAAACGTGATCAAACACGGATACTTGCACAGGTAGGTAAACTCTTTGCATGGCTGGTGAAGAAGCCTGGGTGTGTCTCTCGGCCCTGCGCATCATATGCGGTCACATGCGCGCGTTTCTTCTTCAAAGCGAGCGCGCGCTCGTTTAAATGTCTCTTGTTAGATGGATTTGCTGAAAAGACATGTTCCGCGCTGTTCTTTTCGATCGTCGATTGGAATTACACGGAGACTTATCTAAGACTGAAAAACATAACCTAAACTAGAAGCAAAACAAAAGAAAGAGATCCCCAAAGGGATCTCCCGAAGGAATCACATTCTGGCGAGAGTGAGATAGTAAGACAAGAGAGAGAGAGAGAGAGAGAGAGGGGGAGAGAGAGAGAGAGAGCGCATTGGAAATCTTCACCCAGACAATAACCTCTCTGAAACAACACGAAAAAACATCATCTTAATGCTTCCTAGAAGCTGAAAGATACTTGCAAAGTTTCGGTCTCTCCTTGCGTGTTCCTAAAACGGCCTGTCCAGGCCGCGTGCAGGAGCGGACGTTCTTTGTTCCGTGTGCGCGCGTCACGTGGCGTTCGGCGCGCGCGCGCTGAATAGAGGATTAACGTCTTTAATGTAGCATTACCAAATTCGGCTGAATTCATCTCCTCTCCTGTGAGATGAATTAGGTTGGAAACTTAAAGAAAACAAAACTTTTAAACAAACAAAAGAAAGAAAGGATTTCCCGAGGGGAAATCGTATCGGGGATTACATGACTAAACAGACATAGGTAAGCAAGTTCAGAGCGCGAAAAAGAGAGAGCCCCTTGGAGCTCAGAAGCGCCATTTATCACCTTGGCGAAATCCAGCCTCTTCCTTTGGGCTTGTCCAATGAGAGGGTTGGAATTCACAGGCGGGATTTTGGTTTTTATTGCTCTTTGTCTGCAAAGAGGGAGCTCCTGCATGCATGCTGGGGGGGGGATTGGGTTTGTCAATCGCTTAAGAACCATGAACTATTCTTTTAATACTAATATGTTGTATCATATTTCATATCTACCAACATATCATATACACAGTCTGTTAAATCTTCAAAGTACCAATTTAGCAAAACCAAACACGCTATAGGTGAGATTTGGTTAACCCTACTTGGCAGAGTTTGAAACATTAAGTATTAGCGCTTACATGAAACAAACCACCTAAAAGGAAAAATCATGTGATGGAACATTAGGTGCATGTTAATACGTTTATCACATGGTTATACATATATATATATATATATATATATATATATATATATATATATATATATATATATATATATACATATATACACACACACATGGAACATATAGGATTGAACGGGTTTCATTTCTCCTTCTCCAGGACTCGAGTCCCTGGACATTCCTTTGGGGTCGTAAACCTGTAAGCGGACACTTTCAGCCAGTGTTAGCTGGATTTGGGGGGGAAGTTTCACAGACTTGTTAGGAGTGAAAATGCTGGATTATTCATTAAAATGCATAATACAAGCATTTATCGTTCGTTTAGAACTACCATGCAGTCAGGTATCTTCTGGGCACTCAGACCCACATAACAACATATAACATATATCTCATTAAGATGTCCTTAATGGGGAAATTCGTACCAGTTTGTGTATGTGCGTGTGTGTTGAAGTCCCAGGGTTTATGGGAAGAAATACATTTAGTTATTTGGATGATCCTTCATTCCGCTCAGTCCTTACACTATGTACAATTTGTTAGTGAGCAATCAACACTTTTGGCTGCTGTTACATATGTCAAAAGCATGTCTGTCAACCCAACATAAACAAATTAGTGTGGCTAGAGAAGGACTTGACGCCAACACTTTGCACAGTGTGAAACTCGTCAATATCCTATGTACTACCAAACATAACATCAACTGCTCACAACAGCTGATTATATATGGACTATTCTACTTGTTGACACAAAAAAGGGAAAAACATCTTGCGAGTATTGTTTAAATATATCTGTGATATCTCTAAAACGCATTGTGGTATTGTCACGATGTGGTGCGGGCAGATGAAGCAGGCAGCAGTCAACAGATCCAATTCCAATAATCTTTACTTCCAATAGAGCATTTAACACAATTCACACAGATAAAGACAGGCAGAAGATTTCTCACAAACGTTAACCCAACGTAACAAGAACCAACAAAGACTGAGTGAACAGAAGGAACTAAATACACACACTAATGAACTGAAACAGGTGACACAGATGAAGACGATGAACAGGTGGGTAATTGAGGGAGTAAGTTCAGGTGTGAAAACAAGAGAGATTCTGGGAAGTGTAGTGCAGACGATGACTGTGACAGGTATCTATTAAATTCTTGGTAAAACTTTACAATAAAAATCAAATTTTTTTGCATTAGATAATGCATTAACTGACATAAACTAACATATTGACCAATATATTTATAGCACTTTATATTTATATTTATAGAACTTTACTGCCGTACCATGGGTGCAGCAGGCACAATGATATTACGCAGCACCTGAAAATAGTCCCCAGCTATATAACTTCCAACGTGACCGGCACTAAGTTTCAGGCACTGTGTAATATCATTGCGCCTGCTGCACCCATGGTACTGCAGCAAAGTTCCTTGATTATTACGCAGGAATGAGAGTTTAGTTCCTAGCCATATTGTCCTAGAAAATCACAACTTTTCATTTTTTCGTCGGCCTTAGTACACAATGTAACTACAGAAGAGTCAAGTTTTAAATAGGAAAAATATCAAAACTCTTTGGTCATAATTTTGAGAGAGATGTTAACGGTCTAATCAGATTCAATGATCTATGCTAAGCTATGCTAAAAATGCTACCACCAGACCCGGAGATCGGCTGAATGGATTCGAAAACGGTAAAACTCAACGCGTCCCCTTGGAATTATAAGGTTCAATCTGACATTTTTGTCAAAATTGAGTTATTCACATATTCTTATTCTGTGACAACTTATTTACGTTATGTGATGTGTTTTTTTTTAAAGTTGTGTACATTGTGGGACTTTTTATTGAAAAAACAAAAAGGTTCTATCTACAAAGTCGAACTCTAACTTGGCTCTATATAAGGTTCTATCTGCGTGAGCCAATCAGCACTTCCAATGCACAGAACAGGACCAATCAGAATCAACTTTATATGTCGTGTCGCTGGCTTTTTCCTTGAAGACAGGAAGAAACCCCATAAAGGCATAATGCTATACATTTATAGCAAATTAAATATTCACTAAATTGTGTAGTGTTATGAAGTGGCTTAACTTTATATTTTGCCATTGGTTATTATTAATAACTATTATTATTATTATAGTTCTTATTATCTGAATTATACAAATATGCAGTGAGTAAATTGAATATTGGTAACACTTTATTTGAAGGGGTGTGCATAAGACTGACATGACACTGTCATAAACATGACATAACACCTGTCATGAACATGAAGGAGTCTTTATGAATGTTTATGACTGTTGTCATTAAGTGTCATTCGGTAAATTATGACACTTTTAATGCAAAGTTGACATTGTTTAAAACGTCTTTGTTACGACAACTTGACATTAACAAAGACAAAAATGTCTTTGTTATGACAACTTGACATTACCCAAGACAAAAATGTCTTGATTATGACAATTTGACATTAACAAAGACAGAAATGTCTTTGTTATGACAACTTGACATTAATCAAGAAATCATAACCTGTCAACGTGTCACAAATATGTCATAACAGGTCTAATTATCAAACTTAAAGCATTTGCCAGTGTAAGAACCCTTAATGACATCTTTATAACTAGTACAATGTGTTCCACTTTACTTGAGGACAAGTAAAATATTTATGACACAGTTTTAATGGTGTCATGACGGCCAAAGTTGTGACAGGTTGACAGGTTATGATTTCTTGGTTAATGTCAAGTTGTCATAACAAAGACATTTCTGTCTTGGGTAATGTCAAGTTGTCATAACAAAGACATTTTAAACAATGTCAACTTTGCATTAAAAGTGTCATAATTTACCGAATGACACTTAATGACAACAGTCATAAACATTCATAAAGACTCCTTCATGTTCATGACAGGTGTTATGTCATGTTGTGTTTGAAAGGGTGTGTGTGTTTGTGTTTGAAAGTGTGTGTGTGTGTGTGTGTGTGTGTGTGTGTGTGTTTGAAAGGGTGTGTGTGTTTGTGTTTGAAAGTGTGTGTGTGTGTGTGTGTGTGTGTGTGTGTGTGTTTGAAAGTGTGTGTGTGTGTGTGTGTGTGTGTGTGTGTGTGTGTGTGTGTGTGTGTGTGTGTGTGTGTGTTTGAAAGTGTGGGTTGGTTTATGTGATTTATGAGGACACAAATTTGTATAATGACATGTGTATTACACTGGTATTGCAACTTATGGGTGGTTTATGAGGACACTTCAAAAGTCCTCATAAATCAAATGACTTAAAAAACATTAAAAAAATTTAAAATGCAGCATGTCTCCTGTGATGGGTAGGTTTAGGGATAGGGGCAGTTTAAGGGGATAGAATATATAGTTTGTACAGTATAAAAACCATTACGCCTATGGAGAGTCCTCATAATGCTGTTGCACCAACTAACCTATCTAACCCTAACCCTACCAGTCTACTAATACTTTACTAACACTCTAATGAGAGTTAGTAGACATGTAGGAGCAACGTTACTTATAGTCAACAGAATGTGTTAAAGGGACCATCCAAATAAAGTGAAACCCAATTTAATTGATGGGGTCTTAATTACAACAATAAACGTTAGCATGTTATTTCAGCCATACTGATGTCTAGAGAGAAAGCCATTTTACCTGGCCCACTTTAGGTGGAATAAAGTCCTGCTCAGATGTATTACAGTAGCTGCTTTCTGTCTAAACAAAAGAAAGATTAAAGTAACAATTTCTGCAATAATGTGTTTAATTACCCACCATTTACGAAAATTAAGATTCTGCACTGGACAAAATATTTAGACCTAGCTTGCTTAATTTGAAATGTCCTAAATACATGGAAGTGCTAAAAAATATTAAATAAATGTCATAGAAAGGATAACATTTTACTTTCTAACACATGTTGAGACATTGTTACAACATTAATTTTATATTTAATGGTCAAATAATGTTTTGGCAGATAGAACCTTATAATTCTAAGCGAAAAGTGTTTTTTTTAGAATTAGAAGGTTCTATCTGCATTTGACCCATTCCAAAAATCCCCATTTACAAATTTGAGAGGATTTTGATATTGTATATTCAGAATACATTTAGGGTCCTTGTTATTTTCATGTTTGAAAGAAACTTGTTCCCCATATAAATTTTCCTATATGTAATGCAAAAACTTTGAAGCTCAATATCTCAAAACTGCTCAGAACGCAGATAGAACCTTAGAATTCCAAGGGGACGTTTAACTCTAGGGGAGTTGGAAAATGAGCCTATTTCCAAAAAAAGTAGAGTGTTCCTTTAACAAATGACCTTTAGTTAATGTAAAAAAAAAAGTAAAAAAAAAACTTGTTGGAAAGTGTTACCGAAATCTTAAAATGGAATTGCAGCTATTAACGATATAATTATCAAATAATTCAACCAGCTACTAAGAAAATGAAATTACCATCTGCAACAGCTCAGAAATACATTCAGTTGATGGAAAGCAGATTCTGCAGTTATGGCGTATTGACATGCAGTTGACAAACACGTAGCTTCACCCTCTGTTGACCAGTGCTCTGGATGATCGATATATTTTCAAATGCTGAAAATTAGGTTAGAGACAGTCAGGGTCGAATGCATTCAGCATACTTATACAGCTGATTTCCCATAAAAGCAAGGGATTATTCAGAGCCATTACCTCTCCACAACACTGTCTTCTGCTAAAGGATGCCAAACCATAACACCAGTTTCCACATGATTTTACTTCACTAATAACATCTTTTAGAGTATAAATAATCTTTAAAGGGTTAGTTCACCTAAAAATGACAATTCTGTAATTAATTACTCACCCTTATGTTGTTCATCTTCAGAACATAAGTTGACAGAGTGTGTTAAAGATATAAAATATTGGATGACCAGTCCTTTTCTTCTAAATAATTCAGATAAGACTGGGGTATTAAAAACTTGTAAAGGGAGCTCTTAGAATACAATTAGCTATCTATAAGAATGTACTGTTACTTTATGCTCTAGAGGTAAAGAACGGTGTTACATTAGAAAGCAACTTGTATTTTGAAAATCATATTTCATATGTTACAAAAACAGCCTTCTTCCCCCTCAGAAACATTGTTAAGCTACGGAACACGCTATCTAATTCTGATGCAGAAAAGCTAATTCATGCATTCATGACCTCTGGACTGGATTACTGTAATGCATTACTAGGTGGTTGTCCTGCAGCCTCAATAAACAAACTACAGTTAGTCCAAACCGCTAGAGATCTTACTAGGTCAAGCAAATGTGATTATATAACCCAATTTTATCATCTCTACACTGGTTACCTTTTAAGTTCTGTGTCGATTACAAAGTACTGCTTCTGACCTGTATAGACCCAAATGGTTTAGCTCCTGTGTATTTAACCAACCCTCTGTCGCCTTAAAATTCATCACACTCTTTAAGGACACAAAACTCTGGACTTTTGGTAGTACATGATATCTAAGTCGACGAAAGGAGGGAGGGTGTTTTCGTATTTTGGCTCCTAAACTCTGGAATAGCCTTCCTGATGCACCACATAACCTTGCACTAGGCCTATATCAGATAAAATGCACATGCACATATTTTGCTTGAAATGTTGTGAACAACAGTTACACTAATTATTTTCCATTTGCTTTTCTGTCTCTACCTCAGGATGGGCTAGAAAGTATGCCAGCTCCAGTTAGGATCCTGCCTGTTAGGAAGATTTCAGATACCCATCACCTGTGAATAGATGACACCAACCCCTGCCAGGACTTCAGATGACGCCAACTCTGAATCAACATGCACCCCTATTAAATGTTCTATATTATAACCGTTTTGATCACACTTGTACTAATTGTTTTAATGAGATCATTATTTCTGCATAAATGAATACATGATATTAGATAACTGCATGATGTTTACATTTTAGACATATGGAAATTACATTGACAGTCACCTCTGATAACGATTTACTCTAAATTGCAATGAAGAAACATGCATTTTAAACTATATGTATTGTGAAAAGCGCTATACAGATAAATGTGAATTGAATTGAATTGAATTAATTGTGCGAGCCGTGTGGGTAAACAAAAACAAATCAGTTTTATAGAACTCCTCTGAGTTTTGGTGTGTAGGCTGGTGGAAACTCATTTGCAGTATTTCAAAAATAATTTCACATTAATCTGAACAATTACCTTAACAAAATTGTCTCCGTAAGATCTGCACAGCCAGGGGGTATAAACACCCTCGCCAGGCACACAAAGTTATACGCATGCCTTTTCTACACAAATCTTAGCAGGGAATGTTTATATCTTTTCAGTCTTCGGAGCACTTTTCCATAGCGTTTTAGAGGAATGCAGTTATAATGGTCAGCTTGTTAGAAAGATGAAAGGATAATTTATTTAGTGGTGCTTTAATTATGAAGAACACGACCAAGAGAGGGCTTAATTATTGCTCCGCTGACATATTCTTAGTGTCTGCTTCATACTTAACAGAGATGTATTTTCAGATTATGTGGCATATGGTACATTTTTTAATTTAAAAATAAAATAATGATTAAAAGTCTAATATTATCCAAGCAAGATTGCTATTAGATTTAAAATAATTATATCCTGAGAAAATAGTGAATACACAAAATTTGCATTATTTTGCTGTAGTTATGCAGTATTTCTTAAAAAGAATATATAAGTCAAGTCAAGTCATCTTCATTTATATAGCGCTTTTAACAATGTAGATTGTTTCAAAGCAGTTTTACAGAGATTAACATAATTTAAGGTAACAGAGATTGTTTTGGCTTTATAGTGGTTCTTGAATAATGTTATTTCCAGCTAAAGTTAGTTTTGATTGATTCACTTCCGGCGAAATGATAATTTTTTTATTAAATTAAGGGTCGCTAAGACGACGCCGTTCTCTCTAAACAGACTTTAAACGTGAACCTGTGATAAACTCTGATGGCGTTCACATGCGCATTAAGAATTGATCCTATAGTTATGTGCATTTGAACACACATGTGCAGGCCTGTAATTCCCCACAAACCATGCCTAAACAAACCACTTGTCTTGCCTATAAATTTTGATACAGAATTTTATTTTATTTTATCACTTCGGGGGAGGTACGCGGACCGAATTTTCCCACAGCACTTTATTTGTAGAGTGGAATCCTCCATTAGGAGAGGCCAGTTGGCACTTCAGCGCTGCATTGTCATGGGGTCCAGGCGAAGCTCCTTCGTCAGATCTGGATACGGCCTGGATCCGGCAGGCTGCAGGAAAATCTCGGGATAAACAAAGACACTAAAATTAGCATAGATGCCATTCTTATTATGATGTAAGGAGTACATCATGATTAAAGGGAAGTGTTCCCAGTTCCGGCTGACCTAATCTATGCAGCCTAACATTGAATTATAGTCTATAAGGTATTATGTGTATGCTAGGTCAAAGAGATGTGTTTAAACTGACAGAGTGTGTCTGCTTCCCGGACAATGGTAGGAAGACTGTTCCAAAGTTTTGGTGCTAAATAGGAAAAGGATCTACTGCCAGCAGTAGATTTTGATATTCTAGGCATTATTAACTGGCCGGAATTTTGAGATCGCAATAGACGTGAAGGACTATAATGCGTTAAGAGCTCGCTCAAGTACTGCGGAGCTAAACCATTTAGTGCTTTGTAAGTAATCAACAATATTTTAAAATGTATATGATGTTTAATAGGCAGTCAATACAGTGTTGACAGAACCGGGCTAATATGGTCATATGTCCTGGTTCTGGTGAGAACTCAAGCTGCTGCGTTTTGTACTAGCTGTAGTTTGTTTATTGTACAGGGCAACCACCCAGTAGAGCATTACAATAATCTAGTCTTGATGTCATGAACGCATTAACTAATTGTTCCGCATTTGTCAATGAGAGCATAATGGCGTAATTTAGACATATTTTTAAGATTGAAAAATTCGGTTTTACAGATACTAGACACGTGACTTTCAAACGAAAGATTGGTTTCAAAGAGCACACCCAGGTTCCTAACCGACGACGAAGACTTAACAGAGCAGCCATCAAGTGTTAGACAGTATTCTAGGTTATTACGTGTGGAAGTTTTTTGTCCAATAATTAGAACCTCTGTTTTTTTAGAATTTAGTAGTAGGAAATGACTAGTCATCCAATTTTTTTTATCAGCTATGCATTCCATTAATTTTGTGAATTGGTAAGTTTACCGGTATACTTTATATAAATAAATAAGTTAAAGAAGTTAAAGAAATATACAGCTGAGTATCATCGGCAAAACAGTGAAAGCTAATTACATGTTTCCTAATGATACTCTATCATGTTGGTACTTTTTTTTTCAGGTTTATTTTATACATTTATGAACCTAAACGCCCAAGCGTTTGGATTCCGTCGTTGTCGAGTATCGAGAGAACAACCAGCACTGTTTTTCAGTTGTTTTCCTCTATGAACATGCACTTTTCAGATTTAAAAACGTCAATACTGTAGTTATAGAGAGTAGAGACTACACTCGTTCTGCTGTACCGTTGCTCTCACGGAACAGATAGACTATATATGCTTATGTACCATCAGCTGATTTCGGATTTCTAGCACATTTACTTGATATTCTTGGGTAAAATCTATGGTTTAGCCCATTTGAGAGGCGGCCAAAATCAGAATTTAAGATGGACTGAATAAAGCTCTCTACGAACTTGATGCGCTGACTGACATGTATGCACATCCTCAGATCAATATTGTAAGTTTCTGCATAATAAAGTTTTGGTAACACTTTATAATAACTGCACACTATCAATCATTAGTTAAGCATTAGTAAACAGTTAATTCATAATTTATAAAGCATTAATAGACATTAATAAGCAGTTTATAAATGCAGCTACAAATGCGTTATTCTTAATTTCTAAGCATTTCTATAACGTGTTTAATAATTGTATTTTCATACTTAATCAATGTATCATTTCTAAATGAAGTATTGCATTATTTACAAACCAGTTATTTAGGAGTTTTCAGTGGTTCATAAGATCACGTATAAGTGTAATAATAATATGAACTAATAAATTCACTATATGAATAATACGATGTATAAATGTACATTTAAATAGTTAATTAATCATTTAATTACACTTTCTAATTAATCTTATGAACCACTGACTACTCCTAAATAACTGGTTTGTAAATAATGCAATATTTAATTTACAATCAATAAACTGATCATTAAAAAAGTATGAAAATACAATTATTAAACACATTGTAGATATGATTCTAAATCATGAATAAAGCATTTATAGTTGTATTTACAAACTGCTTATTAATGTCTATTAATGCTTTATAAATGACAAATTAACTGTTTACTAATAATAAATAGCGTGCAGTTATTATAAAGTGTTACCTACATTTTTAACTAGCAGAATAATACAGCATCACAATACACATCGTCTCACTTTTAACTATTATAATATTTCAAAGGATAAAAACAGGAACTATAGTTTTACATCATCAAGTCAGCTGTCACTTTAGCACGAGGCCCTGTGCGGTCGCACACTTCGCACAGCCCTTGAGATGGTACTGCCAGTAGAATATAGCATTGGTTCCTTAGCCTGAGCAAACTCGATCACGTCGAGCTAGGCGGCATGGTTTCAGCAACAGGCACCTCAGCTCCACCCACATCTCTCCTCTCTGCCCATTTTCTGTTATCCGGGAGTGACGAGCGGTGACGCCCTGCCAAAATGGCGATGTCCGGCTCCGCCCACTTTAGGCTTTAAAAATGCTCTTCAGAAACCTACGGGTGACGTCACGGACACTAACGGTTCACACCGGATGCGAATAGCACGTCAAATTCGCGTCTACCGCGTCTAGTTTGACGCTTGACCACTTTGTGTTAATTCGCGTGTCAAGAGTGAAACTGACGCGCGTAAAAACAAAAATTTGAAGCGAAATTTACGCGCGTCACGCGCGTCAGATTCTAAATCTGTTGGCCGCCATCTTTTTTATGTTGATCGAGCATTTATCGAGAGAGTCACCGCTCTGTATTTGCTCTGAAAACCAGAACAGCGGCGTACGGATCATCGTCGCTGTATTTGGGTCCACTAGACTATTCGGAGGCGAACTCAGTTTGGCGAGTTTCACCATTTCCTCGCTCCAGGAGCAGCGCCTGGATGACGGCCGCTCTCAGCGGTACTTCCGCCTGTCCCGCGCCCAGTCTGATGACCTGTTGTCCCGCATCGGAGCGAGGATCACCCTCGCCCTCACCAACCTAATCTGTCAAATATATATAACAGACCGGACACCGTCGGGTCTAGAATAATTATGTACTATGTTGGTTGTCTTTACATTAGAATAATAATGTTTCATATAATCTAGAAATGGAATAAAAAGCATTCAATACAAAATGAATATGTCTCATATATTTAAATCAAGTTTTTATGTGATAAAATATTTGCTTTGCTGCTGCATTAGAACAGAATATAATAAAATAGTCATTGTATTCCATTTTGTCATATTACAAAATAATGTATTGCGGCATCCAGCATCCAGATACTTCACCACGTGACAGCAAGCAGGCTCCTGATTGGTTAACGCGGCGCGAATTGACGCAGAAGTTCAGATTTTTTAACTCGGGCGGCAGACGCAAATTCGCGTCAAACGCGTGAATGCACAAATGGCACTAACTAAATCATTCGCGCGAAACGCGCTTAACGCGGCAGACGCTTAATTCGCGCCATTCGCGCGAACTTGACGCGCAAATGAGGCGTATTCGCGTCTACCGCGCCGCGCTCTACGCCTCATTCGCGCCGCAGGAATTTTTTTATGCGCGTAACGCGTCTTTGCATTGACTTAACATTGAAATCATTCGCGCCTGACGCGCTATTCGCGTCCGGTCTGAACGCACCATCAGTCCATATTTTTTTACAGTCTATGATTAACTTACTCAATGGGACGTTCAGTGGCAGTTTACTGCAAATTTTATTGTGAATTTATGGTAATTACACAACTTGGCACAGACACAAAAGCCCACGAAGTCACATTTAATCTTCCCCCTTGACCTTGATCTTTTAAGAGAAAAAGTGCAATGCACAATGAAAACATGCTGTAACTTGCAGAATTTAAAGCTTCCTCTCCATTTAAAAAAAGAGAATTTATGGATCCAGCTGATTTTCTATAACATTAACATAGGACTGGCCACATTATTGTATGCACGCATAATAAAAAAAATATAATAAAAAAAAGTAGCAATGTAGAGTAGAATTTTGTATACTGAAATGCTAATACCAGGCTGAATCAATGCAATCAATGCAGTGAATCTGTAACTTTGAGCCAAGGACGAAGCGGATAGAGAATCCACATGTAAGCACAACTTTAATAAAACAAACAGGTAATCCAGGGAAAATAATGGAACTCAGGACAAGAACATGAAATAGCAACAAGCAACAGCTACAACGACCGACAGACATCAACTGAAACACAGAGGTTTAAATACACAGGCAAACAAGCCAAACAAGATAAAAAGGGTGCATGGTTAATCAGAAAAGCCTGGGGAGACTAATAAACAATAAAAACTACAAAGGACTATAAAACATGGCAGAGAACAGAAAATAACAAAAGTCCACACAAGACAAGGGGAACACAAGACAAGAATCATGAGAGTATCAAAAGACCAGGAACAATTAATCTTACATTCTGCATCATTGTGGAATATATAATGTCAGTGTAGCAATTCATATTCAGAATACATTTAGTAAATGTTTCTGTCATTCGTGCTTTTGTTGTGTGAATGGAGAGTGATTATGGTGTTGTACTAAACTGAACCGCACATGTGTTTTTCTATGTTGTGTGATGTATTGGCTGGAGATATGATGTGGTATGATAAGGCAGTTTGCTGGGATGGTGCAATACTTTATGGTTCAGCGATTTGTGGGAAATGACCTGGTGGATGATGGTAGCCTTATAGTTAAGTAGCTTGGCTGATAATATAAAGGGGACAGATTTGATCCCAGGAAAAAAAAAAAAGACCTAATTCGGGGCTTGTGACTGCAAAGAAGTGTTTTACTCACTTTTGTGACTAAATATGAACTGTAAAATGTATTTAGGAGCTTGTGTAAACAAACAAATGTCCCCACCGGTCCTTAAAAAGTCTTAAAAAAACTTGTTTCTCATGTTCTAAATGGACGGTATAACAAACATGTTGATGATCATTTTAAGATGTATTAAATTTGTGGATGGAAAAACAGGAATCATGATACAGCTTAATGGGATTATTATGTTTCAAAATTCTATGATTTCTTTCAATAAAAATGAGTGCTGCACAATCGAAGTCAAAACACGGCACTGTTGCGCAGTTTGTAGGCTCGCAGTTTCTGAGCTGTTTGCAATCAATCAGTATGTGAATGTATGTACTGTATACCAAACAATTGCTTATGGTTTATTGCTGAATTATAACAATGTTATCTTGCTCATATTTTAGAATGAGCAGGCGACAATAAAGCCTGTACATTTCAAAATAAGAGTTCCATGGTATTTTAGGCTTTGTTTATAAGTCCCACGTTATGCATAAAGTTTTTTTTTGTTTGTTTGTTTGTTTTACAGTCTTGTCTTACAATTAAGTTACAATTAACTAAATTAAATATATATATATATATATATATATATATATATATATATATATATATATATACACAATTATTAAATAGAGGTTGAAGCAGAAATATTTAAAAATCACATTTTTTCTATTGTTTATCTATTGTTTTCTAATAAGTTAAATAATTTTGCTGGTAGATATCTCCTTGTATCCCTTTATTAAGGAAGAAAAATGCATTGTTTGATAAGTTTCATTTTGCCCATAAAGTTGTCTGATGCATCCCTCTTTTTTTTTTTTTTTTTTTTTTTTTGGACTTATTAGTACATGAGCTTTTGGAAAAAAAAGTTTGACCAGTTTGACCCCTTAGTTCTTACAATTAGACACTGAAGCATAACATTTAATTTTAATTGTATTATTTACATTCTTTCTCCTCTGATTCATTATCGTAAAACCAGTCCTCTCTTTTTTTCAGTCTGTGTTTTTATTATCTGTGAAGTAATGCTGAGAGCATGCGTTCCTGTATCCAAACACCCACCTACTCACTTATATTCTTGAACTCACATTCATTATTAACAAAACTATTATTTATTAGCTGAATTGCTTGCTTGCTTGCTTGTATTGTTCAGTTTTGATTAAAACACTAACCAAATATGACAACAAATGTCCTTTATTTGTTTCCCCTTTATTTCCTTTATTTTCAGATGTCATTTATTTCCCATACTGAAATAGACAATGCTAAATTATGCAACAAAATCAGAACCAGTCAAAACATATTCTATACATCAGCATGAACCATGATTTTGAACCAGCAAAATGACTTCCCTTCATCATGCCACATCTAATTTTGAAGTGGTGTAAGCATTCTGAACAAAAGAACAAATGATATGAATAAAAATGTATTACAGAATAAAACAAAACTACTTAATGCTGATAGTAAATAATAATACATTTCTGATTATATAAATAATATATAAAAAATCCGAATAAATAAATAAATAAAAATGCTTATGTTTGGAAAATTATTGCTTTTCTGTCACCCAACCCCATAGTGATGATATATTATGTACAGTATTGTATTACAGATCATTCTTACAGTCACACACACTAGACACATACATTTAGTCTATATTTCTTCCAGCTTATAACCCTAATAAGGGTTCAGTGTTTTCTCTCTCACAAATCATGCTCTCTCTCTCAGGGCAGTAGTTTTTCCTGCAGTTTACAGTAATGCACTATAAGCACATTATTCATGACTTCATTACCAAACCTGATGAGTGTAATTAATCTGCGCTATGTGTGGCTGCAAATTTAATCTGCTACTCTTCCCATTAGCTGCCATCACTAACTCTGTACTGCACTGAAAGGAAGAAATGGACACATTATAAAGCCGAAATTAGCAGAGAAACTCGGTGACTGTGTAATTAGAGAGCTCTGCTTTCTAGAGTTTGGTGTCTCACTAAATTACAGACAAGCTTTGGAGTGTTCAGTTACTGGTTGATGGTCTTTGATTGGTCCTGTCTGCTTGATTGTGTTCTCGAATGCAACAATAAGTGAGTGAGAAGATTATTCAGTAGTTTTGATTGGGCAGCAACTGCCAATGTTTTAGCTGGGGTAATAATGTGTCAGGGCTATAGCATGTGTATAACATTCACCATACAAACGCTTACAGAAAATGAGCAGTGTTTAATGACTTTAGTTGTCTACATTATCAGGAGTTTCTTAGCTCCTGTAAACATACAGTCTTTATGTGCCCAAAGCCTAAATCCAAATTAGAAAGACATTGAAAATGAGTAACACAGTCTACTAAAGGAGCCCGATCTCATGAAAGTGCGTATCAATACCACAAATGTTATTTCTCGCGCCATTTATTTTAAAACAGTTTTTGCGTGTATATGATACGCAGTTTTCGCGTGCATATGATACGCACTTTATGGCGTGTAATACGCACGCACCCCCATCCCCCCCTCCCCCTAATCCTACCCAAGGGGTTTTCAGTGCGTAGCATATGCACGCAAAAAACATTTTTGGCGTATAAATGGCACGAGAAATAACATTCGTGGTATTGATACGCACTTTCATGAGACTGCGTTGACTAAAGGGCCATGGTTAGGCTTGCTGGGGTAACAGTTACATTACATCAGATGTCACTTCTCATGGGAAGATAGTAAGGAGAGATGAATGACAGGACAAAATCAGAGGGTTTGGTGTGCAACAGACCCTGAGCATCAGACAAAAATCTTATCTTGTAAAATGTATGGTTAGAAGAGCCACTCCCTACAGAGTACGCGTGGTCGCGAATTTAAATGTAAGAGTAAAAGCGAGTGTGCATTTAAAACTGATTTCGGTAACACTTTATTTCGATAGTCCACTTTAGACATTCTACTAACTGTCATTAGAGTATTAGTAGACTGTCAGCTTAATATCTGCTAACACTTTATTTTGTTGGTCCCCCAACAGACTTGGTGACTACAGGTCAACTTATTCTCCTAACCCGAACCCTAACACCTAACCATAACCTAACAGTCTACTGACAGTCTACTATAACATACTAATACTCTAATGAGAGTTAGTTGACATGTAGTTGAAAAGTTACTTATAATTAGTAGAACATCTAAAGTGACTATCAAAATAAAGTGTAACCATGATTTCAATACCCCACATATTTATAGAAGCTCCCTGATACCTGCAAATTAAATATAAAATAATTGCCCAAATTTATAATTGCGAGAGAACGCAAAGGAATTGAAATATATATATTTTTAAATATATCACCATGTCCCTTTAGGGTCTCTGTAGAACACGCCAGTTCCTTTCCAATCACAGTATTTGGCTTTGCACATCCTTGATATAGTCTATATATTGTATGACTAGGCTATATGGAATATATTATTGAATAATTATTCATTCTGATTATGGATAGTAATATATAAAAAATGAATTGTTCTATAAATAGCACTTAAGAACCATTCCAGTGATATATTATGGTTAACGAATTTAGGATAATGAACAAAGGTGGGCAAGGGGAATTAGACATTTTCTTTGGGTCTTAGAACTTTCTTTGTCTGTTAACAAAATGAAATATAATTGCAATGCCTATTGTAGCTAATTTCTTACAGGTTGTTTTTGCTTGTTTCTTTGATTAGTTTAGTTTTTATTTAAAGCACACCAAATCGCAGGGACAAGTCCCCAGGAATTGACCTTGCTCAAGGGCACACTGGTGATTGAGATCTTTCAGTATATTTCCAATTCAAAAACTGTCCCCATCTGGGATCAAACCTGCGCCCTTTGTTTAACCACCCCATAGCCTTTATCCCCCCGGCTATCACCTCTGTCTTCCTCTCTCTTTGTCCTGAGCTTGTGCTGAAACAGCATTAACACACTCTGTTAGAGCATCCATTCTGAATGACAAACAGAAAGATGGAAAAAGGGTGAGGAAGAGAATGATTTAATCAGAGACATTAAAACAGAGAGAACTAGGTATTAGCATGCATATTTTGGGAATCGTGTTCTTGAATCATGAGTAAAATACGGTAATTCAATATTCAATACAACATTCCAGAGCTATAGATTGAAAGTATTTGCGTATGAGGTCATCAATATTATAAGTGTACTCTCTGTGTGTGTTGTTGTCTTAAAACAGATGGTTATCTGCATAATTCATATCGAGCATCTCTGCTGTGTCTGGACGCAGGAAGGTCAATCACAGTTTGGTCTTTGATTTGGCTACTTGTTCTTACTGTTGGGGAATTTTCTGAATGTATAAGCAGTATTTAGATGAAAAAAAGTGTCCTCAGGTCATGCCCATCGAGACGCATCATGATTATTCATCTATCCAAGCCGTGAATTTATAAATGTTTGCCCTGACCTTTCTTACAATCTAAAAGCACATATATAGCAATATTTTACTGTCATACTGAGATGCATTGCAGACTTGGCTCAAGATAGTATACTGCCATTAAAAATGCACACAGTGCAGATTATAAAATATGGCATTTATATTCGTTTTTGATGTTAACTCTTTCTCTGTTGTAATTTTGTTTTGTGAAATATTTATTTTATTTTATTATAGAGTAACAAGAGAGATAATTAAACCACTTTGATGGCAAAAAAAAAAAGTATTCAGACTTAAAGGGATACTTCACCTCTGGAAAGATGAATGAATATTTAAAATGGGTCATTTATGTAGTAGAAATGTGAACTTATTTTTGAATGTGGACCCTTCTAGACTGAGAAAAGCCAGAAAATGTATTTTTGGCTTATGGGGATGAAAGACAACAACTCCTAGAATACACTTGCTTCGCTGCCCTGGGAAACCACTCCCAAGCCACACCTACCTTCAAGAGAGTGCAGTTAAACAACAAGGCTAGGCTACTAGTGAGTCTCCGTGATGAGTCTGTCCAGGATTTTGTGATCGCCAAAAATGTCCAGGATTCTGGTTTTGCATTCTACAGTCGCCTTTCATTATGTTGACTGTGGTGAGCAGGATGAGACTGAGGGCCGCGAGAGAATGACGCGAGGCTGGTGGCGTGATTACTGATGAGCGACACTTGTGAGACACCGGTCTCGTATCTCTCACAGAGGAGTGTGAATTTTCTTAGCAATGTTACTGATCACTTGTTTAGTGTTCATGTAAACAGTACATTCAGATTCACCAATCGGAATGAATTCAGTTATATTGAAACAAAAGGTGTGCATCATGCATGTAAACAATGAATGGCAACTGCAGAAAGCAAATGCTGAATCCCGGACATTTTGGATGATCTCGATGGCCGGACATGTCTGGGAAAAAGAGAAGTTATGGTAACCCCTACTTCTCAGCTTTCTCCACAGAAGAACAAGAGCCTGTTAGCTTAGCTTCCAAATAATAGATGGCTGACACTATTCAACGCATTCTCATCCTTTTGCGTCATATTGGTGACGCCATATGACAAAACGTCGAAATACTACGCACATGGTAGCCTTTAGCGTCAATATAACACGCACTGTTATGGGTAGGTTTAGGTCTGGGGTAGTGTTACGGTTATGACGCCTTGGGATCTGCGTCTCATATTGACGCTAAAGGATGCTATGTGCGTCGTATTTAGACGAGCGTCACATGTATGACGCCTTGGGTTCTGCGTCTCATATTGACGCTAAAGGATGCCATGCGCGTAAGATTTCAACGAAATGTCACAAGCATCACATGTATGACGCCAAAGGATGAGAACGGGCTGCACTATTTGTACATTCTGTTAGTGAGATCTATAGGCGGGTTGAAAACATGCGGAACAGTTCCTTCTACTGGCTGTAGCTTTTAGCCTCTGGCCAAAAAATCCTCAGATAGCGCAAAATGACGATTTTTGCATCATCGTAGGATTTTTTCCAGACAAAAAATACATAAATCTCTCGTCTCAGGGGGATATGAGGGAGGAAAGCATGGTATTTCGAAAATCATACAGGTTTTCTACTGATACAAAGCTTACTGCTAAATCCTGAAGTATCCTTTTAAGTATAAAAAGTCAGATATTTTACTAAATGTCAAGATGTTAAAGGACCTAGTAAACTAAGCATTTTACCAAAAATTACTGCTGTGCCAATGGCCTAAAACTAATTATAAGCTTAGCATGCAAAAAAGTAGGGAAAAAGTGGGAGCCCAACAATCTCATGGGGATTTGTAAGTACAGTAGTCAACATTTGAAGTGGATTAAAAAAGTTAAATCAAAGCTGTCCTATAAGAAAGGGTATTGTTCAAAATTCATGTATAACTTTGATGAAAGGTTTCGAGCCACCTCAAATGTTGACTACTGTATTTTATGTTTTTACAAATTGGTTGCTAATTTTAGTCATATGAATTCGTACAATTTAATTCATAGTTTTTTGTACGATCTGCTTGCGTCCCAGTGATGGGGTGGGGTTATGGACAAACCTCCATGCTTTTTCTAATAATACACTTTCACATCAGAGATCAGGTTGGAGGATCCCATTTCTCAAAAGCATCCGAGGGACAGCTGGCAGACAAGAATTTTCACAATTTAATCAAATAAAATAGCGTCATGTCGCTAAAAAAAATGTGTGTTGTTATTGAAGTGTTTCAACATCAAAACATTATAAATTATAACCTTTTTGACTTATTATTATGTTTTTTTATAAAGAGATATAAAAAGGAGTAAAAAGTTACAAAAAGGAAAGTGTAATTAATGTGTAGTAAACTAAGACTTTAAAATAATAATAGTATTTTTTTTACTTTACTTTTACTTTTAAAAAGGGTGCATAAGCAATTTATTTGCAATTTATTATATTTATGTTTGTATTTTTAAATCATTATCATTCACATATTCCCCAACGATTTAAGCCACCCCTTGACATAACCTGGGGCATGTGGTGTCTGGATCTTTTTTCAGTTATCATATGCATGTGGTCCTACTGACATCCTGAATTATAATTAGGCATATATTTTTACCTTCTCTTTATCCTTGAGGACAACTTACTGTAAGTAAAAAGTGGCACAATTTCCCAATTCTGTAAATTTTTTTTTTAAAAATCAGTCACTCCCTCTAGATAAATTACACATTAGAATGTGCAATCAAAACAAACCTAAGAGTTGTGTATCGGGGAGGAGAGATCATGGGAAATGAAATGATGTCTGTTATATATAGCAATGCTATATACACTGTTATATATACACTCACCGGCCACTTTATTAGGTACACCTGTCCAACTGCTCCTTAACACTTAATTTCTAAGCAGCCAATCACATGGCGGCAACTCAGTGCATTTAGGCATGTAGACATGGTCAAGACAATCTCCTGCAGTTCAAACCGAGCATCAGTATGGGGAAGAAAGGTGATTTGAGTGACTTTGAACGTGGCATGATTGTTGGTGCCAGAAGGGCTGGTCTGAGTATTTCAGAAACTGCTAATCTACTGGGATTTTCACGCACAACCATCTCTAAGGTTTACAGAGAATGGTCCGAAAAATAAAAAACATCCAGTGAGCGGCAGTTCTGTGGGCGGAAATGCCTTGTTGATGCCAGAGGTCAGAGGAGAATGGCCAGACTGGTTCGAGCTGATAGAAGGGCAACAGTGACTCAAATAACCACCCGTTACAACCAAGGTGGGCAGAAGAGCATCTCTGAACGCACAGTACGTCGAACTTTGAGGCAGATGGGCTACAGCAGCAGAAGACCACACCGGGTGCCACTCCTTTCAGCTAAGAACAGGAAACTGAGGCTACAATTTCCACAAGCTCATCGAAATTGGACAATAGAAGATTGGAAAAACGTTGCCAGGTCTGATGAGTCTCGATTTCTGCTGCGACATTCGGATGGTAGGGTCAGAATTTGGCGTCTACAACATGAAAGCATGGATCCATCCTGCCTTGTATCAACGGTTCAGGCTGGTGGTGGTGGTGTCATGGTGTGGGGAATATTTTCTTGGCACTCTTTGGGCCCCTTGGTACCAATTGAGCATCGTTGCAACGCCACAGCCTACCTGAGTATTGTTGCTGACCATGTCCATCCCTTTATTACCACAATGTACCCAACTTCTGATGGCTACTTTCAGCAGGATAATGCGCCATGTCATAAAGCTGGAATCATCTCAGACTGGTTTCTTGAACATGACAATGAGTTCGCTGTACTCAAATGGCCTCCACAGTCACCAGATCTCAATCCAATAGAGCATCTTTGGGATGTGGTGGAACGGGAGATTCGCATCATGGATGTGCAGCCGACAAATCTGCGGCAACTGTGTGATACCATCATGTCAATATGGACCAAACTCCCTGAGGAATGCTTCCAGCACCTTGTTGAATCTATGCCACGACGAATTGAGGCAGTTCTGAAGGCAAAAGTGGGTCCAACCCGTTACTAGCATGGGGTACCTAATAAAGTGGCCGGTGAGTGTAGATCAGTGGATGAGTTTAATGGCAGTGATGCCAGTGTTAATGTGGAACGAAAATGCCGTGAACCATGTGAAGACATGTGGAAAGAAATTTGTCAGAAACTTATGCAAGTTGAATGCAGTGATGTCTGTGGCCCACTATGAACTGAGTTTGCAGGACTTTATGGGATGAGGATAAGAAAACAGAGCCAAGAAAATTAATGGGGATATGTTCTACTCTCTGTAACACATACACACACTTAAACTATTCACGTGTGTGTGTGTGTGTGTGTGTGTGTGTGCGTGCGTGTGTGTGTGTGTGTGTGTGTGTGTTTTGAGGTCAACTTTATTTAGAGGGCAGGCAGACAGACTGCTGGAGCCAGTGCAGAGATTCTAATCAGAAGGGGAGGCCTGGAAGTTTGATACATGCACATACACACACCTATACACATAGTGAAAATCCGTCTAATTCCTGAACTGGAATCAGAGTAACCCTTAGAAACCCTCAGAGTCATGGTGGTTTGGTTTGATTAGGTGTGAAGCACTTTCTGTGGGTGTGTTTGCATGAGAGAGAATTCTTGTGTCTAGCTTAACCATGTCTGTAACGTACAATAAAAAATAAAAAAAATTGTGTACTGTAGAAATGCTTTTCATTCAAATAAAAATAATCTTTGTTCCCTTTCATTGGAACTCGAGAAGCACATATGAAGAGTTCAGATGCAAAACCCTCTAAGTGCCATCTGAAATTTTCTTCTAGAATGATCATTTTTATCAAGCTCGTATATTTAAGTTCTAATTTCACTTAAATTGCTATGAAAATTACCTATTAATTGTCATTTAAGTGAAATTATTGGACTTAAATAAACAAGCTTGATAAAAATGATCATTTTAGAAGAAAATTTCAGATGGCACTTAGAGGCTTTTGCATCTGAACTCTTCATATATTAAATTATTATTTGTTGACTCTGGGAACTCAGTAATTTTGCTATTAGATTTGAGTGCGGCATTTGATACAGTTGATCATGACATTCTTTCATCGTGCCTTGAAAAGTGTGTGGGCATTCAAGGAACTGCCCTTAGCTGGTTCCAATCTTATAGAACATTTTCAGTGGGTATTGGTTGCGCTGTTTCATCTGTAGCACGTGTTACCTGTGGTGTTCCTCAAGGGTCTATTCTGGCTCCCATTTTATTTTCCCTTTACATGCTTCAACTAGGTTCAATTTTTTAGGAAGCATGGAGTGTCTTTTCATTTTTTATGCAGATGACACCCAAATCTATTTACCTTTGAAACAAAATGACAAGCAAGGCCTAGAAACCTTGCTTGCATGTTTAGCTGATGTACGATCTTGGATGTCTCTAAATTTCTTGCATTTAAATGAGAGTAAGACTGAAGCAATTGTTTTTGGGCCCTCTGTGGGAAAAGCAACAACAAATATGAATTGTGGTTATTTAGATTCTCATATCAAACCCACTGTTAAAAAAATTTGGGAGTTCATCTTGATTCATCTCTTAAGTTTGACCAACATATATATTATGTGTATAGTAAAGTCATATTTTTTCCATCTTAAACCTCTGTCCAAAGTTAGAACTTTTCTATTTTTAACGATCTTAAAACAGTCACACATGCTTTTGTTTTATCTTGCTTGGACTATTGTAATTCACTGTATATTGGATTACCACAATCCTCCATGTCACGGCTTCAGATGGTCCAAAATGCCGCAGCCAGGTTTTTAATATGAAATCAGTCCAATGGCGTGATGGAATGTCATTGGCGGGTGACGCCATTGACCAGGAAACTATACGGCACCCCCAAACCAAACAGTGTAAGCTTCTATGCCTTCAGCAAGCGCTCTCTGTGAAATTGTTTGTCTTTGGTGATTGTGTCAGTCTCAGTTAGCAAACAGCATTGTTAGACAGGAGTTTTCACCCTTGAAAAAAAAAAAAAACATAATTGCGAGCGAACAACAGTTCAGGAAGTGTGTTCATCCCTGCCCTCGTTTTGTTACTGGTGGGGATACACATGTACTGTGTGTTGTTTGTTTGGATAACAAGACACCAGATTCTGGCAGATTTTCTGAGGAATCTTAGCCCATTCCTTACGAGCAATGGAAGGTCCAATGACACTCAAGCTTCAGGTTCCTCACTGACAGCATGACGTTTTCTCCTAGAATGTCCTGATATTTCAATGAATCCATCTTCCCTTCCACACACTGCAAGTTTCCAGTGCCAGAGGATGCAAAGCAGATTACTATGCAAGCTGAAACCTCTGTGCCTGTTGTCACCAAGTCTTGCTGCAGGTCTTTTGCTGTCACTCGAGGGTTTTTCTGAACCTGCCTTCTCAGAAATCTGGTTGCAGCCGTTGATAACTTCCTTGAGGGAGATAGAAGCTTGCTCAATATTTAAAAGCAGATCCACTCAGTGTGAGTAAATTGAGTAAGTATCTCATGTGCTCTTAATCAACATAGACAATAACAACATCATTAACAGTTTATTTCAGGTCAAGGGAGGCACCTGGTATCTCACTGTGATCAGTAATTGGGTTAGGAACGCGTTGCTCTCAGGCTGTTCCTTTTTAAGATAAAAAGAACAAGTAATTTTGAACAACACAAATGTATGGCTTCAAGTGTAAAACTGACTAAAATTATACAGTTATTTTTCAGGGTTTCTGACAAGTGTGCCGATTCTGCAGTGGGGTTAACTTTAAAAAAATAAATTATATATATATATATATATATATATATATATATATATATATTAAATCATTTTCAGAGCGCAAATAGGTTTAAAACATATGTTTTAAATCTATAATAAAGGGAAATAATTACAATATTTATGGTTTTTTTATATACCATTTAAAACAGTAAGTGATTGACCTTTTGCAATGGTTATCGAACATAGACAATGGGGTACATCTGGTTACCGACATTCTTCAAAATATATTCCCTTGTGTTCAGCAGAAGAAATAAATTCATACAGGTTTGAAACAACTTGATGGTGAGTAAATGATGACAGAATTAAAACTTGTAAGTGAACTATTCCTTTAATTATTATTACCCAGTACATTTTATGTAATTACAATGTAGCAATGTCACATTAAAATAAGGTGCAACCTTCATTGCATTCCATTTCTGAGCATGAATCCTATAGTCTTATTTGCATGCTATGAGGTTGTGTGCTTGTAAGAAAGCCAAATCGATAAATGGTATTAGTCAATTTGCAGAATGGATAACCAAAAATGAGAGACAATATCTTTGATTTAAAAGTAATTAAGTAAGCACTGCACTAAAGCTTTCTATTACTTTTATCAATTATTTGCTCTGTAATTAAAAGGTTTAGCTAGCTAGTGAAATTTCTGATGTAGATCCCTCCACTCTTATCCACAATAATCTTCATGTCATGCCCTTCGGTTTGGGCTGGACAGCAGACAGTGCCAACTATCACTCAGTTTCCTGCTGTTAGCTTGTCACCGTGTGTCATGCAGTATGTCGTAGCAGGGAAGCTGTCGAGGGGATGTGTGGGTTGGGGGTCTCAGATCTAAATTGGGCCTACAGAGAAAGACTGTCAGTGAGTTATCGATCGCTTTTGTCCAATTTCTGAAGCATGGCCTTCCCACAGCAAATGAGACGTCTAACTGCCATGGTGTGAGTGAATTTGGGGGGCAAATGGAGAAGATAAGTCTAGGTCTTGGCCTATGTTGGATGATATGTCTTTTAGGTTGTCCAAGTTCTGCTCAAAAAAGAAAACCATCCCAGCATTAAAAGTGGCATTTGATGGCGGAGTATAACAATATTTCATTTAAACCCTATGAAGAAACAGAGAAAAAAAGATGGAAAAAGCATTTAAAACATTAAAAATAAATGGACTCTGCAGTGGTTGCTTTTTCTAAGACTTTGTTGATACTAAAATTAGAGATATGTGAGAATCAAACTGTGTTTCAGATGTTTCCTGAAATTCCTTAGGAGAAATAAAAGTAGACAAATACAACCAGAGAAGTATCAGTAGACACAAATACAACATGTTGTACAACACACAACAATTGACTCAAAACTGAGAATGAGGTGGAAGAAACATAGAACACCTTTTATTGTCTTGCTTAATCTATAGGAATAATTTATTGCTCAAAAGGTTGCTCTTTTTAAGCTCTGAAGACATTGTTAATACTAAAATAAGAAATATTTGAGAATCTCAACTGTGTCTCAGATGTTTCTTCGTAAATGCCTTAGGAGAATAAAAGAGTCCAAAATGAGAATGGGATGTGAGAAATGTGGGGGGTCTCTTTATTGTCTTGCTGTAAACTCTTTCGAGACTCCATTATATATATATATATATATATATATATATATATATTATTTCTCAGAGGTTGCTCTTTCTTTTTCTTTTTTTTTTTTTTCACTTTTCGTTTTTCACTTTTTTTCTTCTAAAACTTTGGAGGAGACAAATATGAAAACCCCGGAGTCTTTAGTTGATGAGAAATAAAAGCACAGTGTGTGATGTTGAGGTCTCTTCTAAAACTTTAAAGGAGACCACTGTGAGAGTTTTAGAGTTTTTTTCTCAGGAGACAAGTGTGAGGAGCAGGAGACTCAATCTAAATTCTCCATTTAATGCTAAAGTAAATATTTGAGATGTTAAAGAGATTTTTTTATTTTATTATGTATTGTTGTGTTACTAATTATGGTATTAGAGGGTTATACTATTCTTTGAAATCATGGTAAAACTTGAATCATTACAATATTCATGCACCTTGGTATTTGCATGTGTGTACATATCTAAAAAAAACTATGCCTGCCAAGTCACGTCTAAAATACGATACCTTTTGATACTTGATGGTTTATATTTTTATTATCACTTCATGCTTCTTGACAAGCTGTAAAAACACTGTAAACGGAGCAAAATATAATATGGCATACATACTCTAAGGAACTCTAAGGAACTGCATCATAATAACTCAACTCATAATAACATTACGAACTCAACAGATCATCACAATGTCTCGGCAGCTTCCTCATGAGCAGAAACTCCAAAAATAAGCTCCATACAATACACTAGAATAACTTGCAGTTGATTCTACAGTTAGCATGTGGCTAAACTAACATCTCAATACTCTGCAGTAAATACATTAATACACAAATTATGTGTAATGATTTCCTTTGAAGAATGAGATTGAATTTTCTCTCGGGCTCTGTCTGTAGGCTAATCTTGCATTATTTTTTTCATGGTGCTCATCACGACACATTCTGGGATTGCTTTGACATGCAAAACTTCTTTTGATTTTTGGCAAAGCGAGGTATCTTAAAAGGAAGCATAATTTACTGCCTAATTGTGGGCAGCTGACTATATTTTGGAACAGAGCGGCTGTTATCTCCTGCCGTGAACATTCAAGCATTTGCCAAAAATTCTGAAGGATTTTGTAATAAATTGCTCATTTACTTGGACCTTACTCATAATCTGGGGTGAGAGAGACAAACATGATTTGGCCAGCTGTTTGAATCCATGGACTCTAAAGGGCCCGATTTATTCACAGCAAATTTCTTTTTCGTTCTTTACTTTGGGGTAAAAAGAAGTTCGAAGCTCTGAGGCTCCGTCCTCTTTGACGTGGAAATCTTCTCTGGTTAATTTGTTCTGTTCAAACCCTTGAGGTCGGACGCCCGCAAGTTAAGACACAGTCGAGAACCGCTTTATAGTAGAACAAGTAATTGTAATTCTAATTGAAAGAGACACTGACACTGTTTTTCATGTTTAATACTGTAAAAAATATATTGTATAAAGGGGTATATAAATAAACGTGATGTTATAAATAAACGTGACGATAAACGTGCTTACCTGGAGTGCCAAATTGCAGAGCTCATGCAAACATCCACATCGCTATAAGATGCTTTCTTATACCGTTTTCTCATCAATGTAATTTTTGTTGTTGTCTATTTTGTTATTGAAAGGAAAGCGTGCAGCACATATTACCATATTCATCTAAACGCTGCTTTCAGCAATGTGGACAGAGACAGAAACTCTGCTATTTCAAACTTATTTTTATGCCAAAGCACAGAACGAAACCATGAGTATGTCCCTCATCTAATCATTTGCAGAAGCCCAAATCACTGAAGAACTCTTTTGTTGTTGAAATGGCATTCCAGGCCAATAGTTGGCGATGTCATTTTGTAAAAAAAACAAAAAAACACTACGAGCCTACAGATTGAACACGCAATATGCATGTGCATGATGTCACTGTTTTCACAAATTCACATTTTTGTAGTTTACACCGAGACGATAATGGTGTAGTTTTCAAAAGTTAGCATTTTCAGGCCCCAAAATTGCCATTGTCAGGGAGATAATCGTCATAACTTAGAACAGGTGTGTAACTCAAATCAGCAACCAAGGAAGCAAACATGGAAATCAAACTCATATTATTATATCAACATATGATCGATCACTGTAAAAATATATTTTGGTTTAAAAAAATCAAATTTGGTCAAAGAAAGCTACAGATAAAGCTTTAAGTTGTAAAACTGTGAGAGGGGCCGGAATGAACAGAGTAGCTGACTCACAGTTTGTGTTGGGGGGACATAAATCTGCTACAAAGACAGATTCCTGGTGATTCATGAACTGGGAGTTTTAATGTGTGTGTTTATAAACTCCTTCACACAAACTGTAATGACAGATTTATGACAGATTTGTTGTTATCCGACAAAGGAGCTTGTCAAATGAGGAACCAAGTTTACCACTATACCAAAGGCAATAAACAAAGGCGCAAACAAAAATATTTAATTAACTGAAAACTGTAAAACTTTCCTCACACAAAGTTTTGTCTTGTTGATATATGTGTGATTTCTCAAACAGCTACGTTTTTTTTTTTTTTTGTGCGATATCAAAACTACAAATATATTTTGTTGTACTGTGTGATATCCTTCTGAAAATTAACGTTTTCTTTCTCTGAATAATTTTGCCTCAAATTATTCATTACAATATTATGAACAGGCCCTAGATGAGTAATTGTTAGCAGAATATGTGTTGTTTTTGTATGAACACAGTTGCTTAGAAATCCAGTGAACAGGTTGCCATTGACAGACGAACTGTATCATGTGCCGAACCGAAGTG